>JAJIBD010005459.1:0-49657 GCA_021461705.1 Cryptotis parvus
TGCCTAACAAACCGAATAGGACGATTACACTTGAGGAGATGTGGCCCCTGCCAGCAATTTCTATCTTCATTGTCTATGCACCAACATCCACATACAAAGAAGATGAAATTGAGAAATTCTACATGGAATTGGAGGAGTTCTATAAAAAAGATCACACCTTCTACAAGATCATAGTCGGTGATTTTAATGCCAAGATAGGACCGAGAAGATCGGGCTGAAGAACTCCACATCGGGACCCATGGCCTGAGAATGGAACGAACAAGGTGAGAGACTATCTGAGTTCATCATGTCCACCAAGACTATTCATGGGAACTCACAGTTTCAGAAAGCTGAAGTTAAACGTTGGACATGGGAATCTCCTGGCGGAGAGTTCCACAATGAAATTGACCACATCATCTTCAATCGACGGTTTTGTCTGACCGATGTTGCTGTCGTCCCCAAATTCCACACAGGATCGGACCACCGTCTCCTTCGTGCAAAATTCTACTTCCATAGGGGAGAAAAGGCTGCAAAGTTTAAGAAGAGAACTCCCAGAACGACCACCAACTGGGCACTCTTTGGCACCATTGCGGCAACATGGGAAGATACCATCATTGATGACATCGATGAAGAATACAACCGACTGGTTCAGCACCTCCATGATTGTGCGAAGAATGCCGAGAGAGAGAAACACAAAAGGACGCTTGTCTTCAGAAACTCTTGAGCTCATTCGCTAACGTGGCAAGGCGCGAGCCTCAGGAGACCTAATGCTAACGTCCAAGCTTGCTAAACAGTGCAGAGAAGCGATAAAAGCAGACCTCAAAGACAGAAGAGCAGAAATACTGGAAGATGCAGCAGAAGCCGGGAAAAGTATTCGCACTGCCCGCCTGTCCTTCGCCAACTATAAGACCAAGATGACTGCCCTCCGACGCCCTGATGGATCTATCACATCTTCCAGAAAGGCAATGGAGAAGATTATCCAGGACTTCTACTCAAATCTCTTTGATAGCCACATCCACCTGCCCACATATCAAATTCCACAGGATGGATATGTCATTCCCAACGTTCTCCCTTCTGAAATCCGGCATGCCATCTCATCGGTAAAGAAGGGAACAGCACCAGGCCCAGACAAAGTCAGACCCGAACATCTGAAGAATCTGCCGTTGGTACTCATCAATACACTAGCTCGGCTCTTCACACGCTACCTGTCCGAATGCAAGGTGCCCTCCCAATGGAAAACCAGCAGGACAGTTCTACTGTTCAAGAAGGGAGACATTCATGACATCGGCAACTATCGCCCCATCTGCCTGTTGTCTGTCATCTACAAGCTGTTTACACGAGTCATCCTGAACAGGATTAGCAGAACACTAGATGAAGGTCAACCATGCGAGCAAGCAGGTTTCAGGAAAGGATTCAGCACAATCGACCATATCCACACAGTAACCAAGCTCATTGAGGTTTGTAGGGAGTACAAGATGCCACTCTGTCTCACGTTCATTGATTTACAGAAAGCCTTTGATTCTGTGGAGACTGAAGCAGTCATCGAAGCCCTAGTCAAACAGGGTGTTCAAACCCAATACATCAAGATCCTTCGTGAGCTGTATTACGGATTCACCACCAGGATCTCACCATTCTACAAAGAAGTGATCATTGATGTAAAAAGAGGGGTTCGACAGGGTGATACCATCTCACCAAAACTCTTCAGTGCCACCCTCGAGAACATCATGAGACAATTAGAATGGGAAGGAATGGGAGTGAAGATAGATGGTCGGCAACTACACCACCTCCGTCGCTGATGACATCGTTCTAATAACACCAAACATTAGCCAAGCGGCACAAATGCTGGCTGACTTTGACCGAGAATGTGGAAAGGTAGGTCTACAGCTGAATCTGGAAGAAAACTGTATTTGACACCGGAGAAGAATTGTTCCTTGGAACATGCGATGAAAGAGGCATTGGTGGCGTTAGTGTCCTTGTCGACATGAACATGGCAGTCAACATTGATTCATTTGAATGCCTAACAAACCAGATAGAATGATTACACTTGAAGAGATGTGGCCCACTGCCAGCAATTTCATCTTCATTGTCTATGCACCAACATCCACATATAAGGAAGATGAAATTGAGAAATTCTACATGGAACTGGAGGAGTTCTATAAAAAAAAATCACACCTTCTACAAGATCATAGTTGGTGATTTTAATGCCAAGATAGGACTGAGAAGATCGGCTGAAGAACTCCACATCGGGACCCATGGCCTAGAATGGAACGAACAGGATGAGAAACTCTCTGAGTTCATCATGTCCATCAAGACCATTCATGGGAGCTCACAGTTCGAGAAGGCTGAAGCGAAACGTTGGACATGGAAATCTCCTGGTGGACAGTTCCACAATGAAATTGACCACATCATCTTCAATCAACAGTTTTGCCCTGACTGATGTTGCTGTCATCCCCAAATTCCAAACAGGATTGGACCACTTCTCCTTCGTGCAAAAATTCTACTTCCCAACAGGGATAAAAGGCTTCAAAGTCTAAGAAAAAGAACTTCCAGAACGACCACCAATTGGGAACTCTTTGGCACCATTGCAGCAACATGGGAAGGTACCATCATTGATGACATCGATGAAGAATACAGCGACTGGTTCAGCACCTCTACGATTGTGCGAAGAATGCCGAGAGAGAGAAAGACACAAAAGGACCCCTGTCCTCAGAAACTCTCGAGTTCATTCGCCAACGTGGCAAGGCGTGAGCCTCAGGCGACCAAATGCTAATGTCCAAGCTTGCAAAGAGGTGCAGAGAAGCGATAAAGGAAGAGCAGTAACAAATATAAAATAAAATACATAAAATAAAATTTTATGAATATATATTATATCTATCTATATGTCTATAGACTGGCACTCATGTTTTCAGACAGAGATCATCATCATATGATTTTTGGATAGTTTGAATTTAATTTAGCTAATAAATATGCAGCACATATATTAAAATTGGAATGATACAGAAAAGATAATAAGTATACTAATTTTGTAAAAATTGCATGAATTTTTACAAAGCTTCACTTTTTTCTCAAATGAGAATTAATTTATAGTCCACCTTTGCAGTGTCTCAAACATAACTAAATCTAGCAGATTTATTTGTTTCAAGATTTTTGTTTTTATTTTCTTTTTTTTAAATTTTATTATACTGCAATGAGATGTACAATTATAAAACTGTTTATGATTAGGTTTTGGTCATACAGTGTTCCAGCACTATTTCTCCACCAGTGCACATTTCCCACCACCAATATCCCTGGATTTCCTCCTTCTCCCCCAAATTTCTCCCATTTTGCCTATGCACTATCTCTCTTTATCTCTCTCTTTTCTCTTACACATCGGGGTCCTGCAGTACATATATATAGGGGTTATCATATGCGTACTTTTGCCTACATTCAATGCTCAGTTCTAGGCTGGCATTACCATTTCCAACAATTTTTGGTCCTTTCTCTATCTTACATAGCCTCTGATGCTTGAGGTAGATTCCAACCATTGACAAGTCCTCCTCATCCATGTTTTTATTTTTTTGTGCCACCCAGGCAGTGCTCAGAGTTTACTCCTGGGTCTGAGTTTAAGGATTAGTTGGTGGAACCTGGGCAACCATCCAGTATATTGACTTAAACTCATAGCTAAACATCATACTAGGATTCTTTTCTACCAAGGGCTGCCACTCTCGGGACCCTCGTTTTTTGAAAGGGGCACGTAGACAAGCTGTTCTCGGGGCTTATTACTGACTGTGGGATCAAAGATCACACCTGGCAGTGCTCATAGAACCATATGTAGCGCCAGAATATGAGACATTTTTCTACTGACATGAAATTGCCATGTGTTAATAAATTTTACTAGATAATTATGCTCATCAAATAAGCAATGTGAGTAGAAAGAATCTGATGGGTGAAAGCAAAAGGTCTTACTAAAATTCTGTTTTGAAGAGAAGCTCCGAATACTAATACTCATTTAATCCTGTTGTAACCCTCAGACAGGCTATTTAATCTCTTTTACACAGTGTTCTTAACTCTGAGATTAACTATGAAAGGATAAAGAACAAGATGACATCTATTTATAATTAATATCTTCTGTCTGGAGACAAATAAAAGAGACTCCAGGGCATCTTCTTCGCCCATGTTAATGGTTCTTATCTTATCCTTAGATGAACCAGCAGGTACATATGCAGTTCTTTAAGAAATTATCAGCCACAAAAGTTTCAAAAAACAAACCTAATTGTGTACAATGAAAAACTTACTCATTAACATATATATACATAGTCTATTTTATATATTGTGATATTATTTATTCATATTATATATATTAAACATATTACATTGTTTATTATATATCCATAACTTGCTTGCTCAAGTCTTACCCATGAGTGCATTCGAGTACATACTGTCGAGACACTGGAAGCCATAGGCAGTGCCAGTAGTAGAATCCAGGTTGGCCATGCTCAAGACTTATCTTACCCATTGAATTACCTCTTCTACCCAAACTAAGTCACTCAATGGATTATGATTTTAGCTAATATTTGGGTGTACCACTCAGCGTATGTTCAAATTGAGAATCATAGATATCCACTCTATGTAAATCTCAGTAATCTGAGTTTGTCTAGAAAACATTATTTTTGGAAAAATAAGATGTATAGAAATTTTAAGTATCTCAACTTGTAATTTCAGAACTTTCAGGAAAATCCTTAAGATTTCACTAGCTGTACACACTCTAAGAACATGGCTATTTTCTCCTCCACTGACTCCAAACAACATGGAATGTACAGGATCCTCCAATAACTAAACTGTCACTTCACTAAATCTTTTGTCCCTTGCTGATTTTCAAAGTATGCTCAGGTTTTTGTTAGTTTAATAAAAATTGTTGAAATAATCTGAACAAATTGGAGATAAAAATAATTTAGAGTGGCTAAAAATAATTTTAAAAAATGGGGCCGGAGCGATAGCCCAGCGGGCTAGGGCATTTGCCTTGCACGGCCGGCCTGTGCTGGCCTGGGTTCGATCCCGGCAAACCGTATGGTCCCCCAAGCACCCTCAGGAGTAATTCCTGGAGTGCAGAGCCAGGAGAAACCCCTGAGCATTGCTGGGTGTGACCGACCCAAAAAGCAAAAAAAAAAAATAGAGGGACTAGAGCAATAGTGCGTTGAGTAAACATTTTGCATACAGGCAATCTGTGTTTGATTCCTGTCTCCACATATAGTCTCTGAGCCCTATCAGGAGTGTTCTTGGAGCACAAAGCCAGGAACAAGGCCTCAGAAGCACTGGGTGTGACCCCAAAACAAAAGAAAGGTAAGTATTTTAGACATCAGAATCAGAAAGAGTATATGTTCCATATAACCCTCACTATGACATAATTATTTTGCTACCCTGTTGTTTCCCTGGCCCTCGAGGTATTGCAGGTGTGGCTGTGGTACCCAGCTGTGTCTGCAGTTGGCAGACAGGAGACAGACTTGTATATACCCAGGGCTCTGCCCCATGGGCCCTGGATGGTTGATGGTCTGAAATAGAAAAAAAACTGGGCCCACTGGGATGAACCCATAGCCATGGCAGAGCCTGGCAAGCTACCTGTGGTGCATTCGATATGACAAAAACAGTAACAATAATGGACCTCATTCCCAGTGAATGGAGTTGTTACTGGCTCCCACAATTTGTTACTGGCATGAGCAAATTGTTGAATAATGAGAAGACAAGTGACAAGTGACCCAGTTGATTATAGTTAAGTGAAACTCATAAATTGAATTTTAATGCTACTGTTCCCCTTATGGAAAGGAAGCAGTCAGAGAAATACAGGATAATTTTGTCCTGAGTCGAATGGCCTGAGAGAATTAAAATAGGGTCTTTTGAATAAGGAGACCCTTGTGATTTTTATTCAAATTTATTGAGATAAGTCACTGTATCACTGTATCACTGTATTCCGTTCATCATCGATTTACTTGAGCGGGCACCAGTAATATCTCCTTATGTCCTGTCTCATGCTAGTAGAGCCCAGGGCATCTGCTTGCGCCAGGAACATAAAGAGCCTCAAACCATTCCATCAGGTCATGGGAATGAGGTCTAAAATTGTTACTGGTATTTGGCATATCAAATATGACACGGGTAGCTTGCCAGGCTCTGCCGTGCAGGGTGGCATACTCTTGTAGTCATCTCTAAATCCAGCATTTATTGATGAACCGGCGCAGCCACAAGCAGCCGCGTGGGCTGGGCTGTGATAGGCTGGTCTGCTGGGTGGAGTTCTGACGAGATATACAGCAATGAATAAGGTATATGTGATTTCTGTCTACCACAGAGTTTAGACTAGTGGGTAACTAGACCATCAAATGACAGCAAGTAAGTGTGACAGAAACCCAGATAAAAGCAAAATCAGAAGTCAGGCACCTATACCAGACTAGGTTGATGGTATGAGGAGGCTTAGTAGACACTCAATGACACATGACACGTCTTCAGAATTCAAAGAACAGCAATATAAAGCTGGAGCAGAGAGAATGGATGGTCTTTCAAGGAGCCTCACTCCTCTGTTTAAGAATGCTAGTAAACCTGACTGTTATATCATGCCTGAACAAGGCAATAGGACTCATGCCAGAAGAAAGTACCTGGATTACTCTGGTGCTTTCAGAGAGTGAAAGTTACACTGATTATAATGAGCTTCATTTTTATTTTTGTCTTTTTGGGGTCACACCTAAGTTTTTTAGGTGTTACTCCTAACATTGCACTTGGGAATTACTTCTAGCAGTGCCTGGAGGGGGACCATATGGGATGCCAGGGATCAAACCCACCTGGACAGGCATACACAAGGCAAACACCCTATCCACTATACTAATGCTCTGTTTGCTTTTTTTTTAATGCAGTTACAACCTCTTTTCATTCTACATCCAGACAGCAGGATATAATGGCTAACCGGCAAACTAGGTAACTGAGGAGGCTCTGGGGCAGTGCTGACACTGCAGCTTATGAGTTCAAAATAATCAGAGACATTTCCTTGCCCCTCTGTGTCTCACGTTACTAGTCTGCAAAGTTTTCCTGATATTCATATTTCCCTCATTGAGTTACTCGATCTTCCCATTGATCATCTAATTGCTAGAGCGGGCACCAGTAATATCTCCATATGTCCTGTCTCATGCCAGTAGAGCCAGGGGCATCGGCTTGCTACAGGAACATAAAGAGCCTAAAACCATTATATTAGGTCATTGCCATTACCTAATTGTTACTGGAATTTGGCATATTAAATACAACACGAGAAGCTTGCCAGGCTTGCCGAGCGGGAGGCAAACTCTTGTAAACACCTCCAAATAAAGCATTGAGAGCATCAATGCTCATTGAGTTACTATGAGCATTAAATTAGTCAATACACCAAAAGTCTTCAGAATAGTATCTGCCACAAGGGAAGGCTCAATAACTCTTTCGCTGTTATGATTACTGGTTTTAATTAATGATCACTGATCTCTTTTGCAATTTCCATAAAATAAAACAAATAGAGAGACCAGAGCAATATCCACTTATTGAGATAAGTCATTGCAAAATATTCAGTTCAGCTCCAAAAAATCCAATGCACTCACTACTCTGTGGCTGGCATATGCTTCTAAATCTATACTAGATTGAAGTGTTTATACTTGGATTCTAAGCAGAGGAAAGAGTTCAAGAAAATCCTACATCATGGGCCTTAATTTAACCTCTGTCTTCCTATAAATGTACTTCATTTTAAAAGCTTGAATGCCATTATGTATAATTTAATCAGTTTTAATTAGGTTGGTAAGCAAAGCAGAAATTAGAATGCTGAACAGTATAAACTTTTCCCATGTGATAGTAAAGTAGCTTGATTTTCATTATAGTTTGTAAAGCTTTGGGCAGACATTTTATCTATGAATAAACTATGTAGGAAGTTTTGAAGGCCTAGTTAACATTTCAAATAGATGGATAATTTTCCTAATTTCAAAAAAACATAGCATGCTATTTTCACGCCTTTGGTATAAGCAAAGAAAAAATCTGCATCTTTCAAAGGTAAGTGGCATAAATCTTTCCTATGGGTATCATACTACAGAGATTGAGAGTGAGTGCCGATGTTAAAGATAAAACTTGTGTTATAAGGGAACAGATATTTAAAATCCCTCGTGTTTGAACATTGATTTTTTATCATAAGAATATTGTTTTAGTACAGTGATTTTAGGAAATTCCTTGCATTAAGTGAACCTTAGTTCAGTTCTAGGCACTGCATTGAACCTGACCATTGCCAATACAATTCTGGGGGAGGATAACCAAAATAAGGGGGGTCAGGATAACTTCTAGCATTGCATGGCCTGAGTAGCTCCACATCCTCTCATGGAACCACTAAACTGTAGCTCAGTTATGTGAGTAGCAGAAGAAGGCTACAGAGCTACCTGAGCTCCATTCGGAGTGCTCTACCCCTAACTTCCATAATAGAATGACTGCAATTTCATCAGATATTTCTGAATGCTACATAAGACGTCATATTTTATATGCAGTGAAGCTATAGATATTGTAATTAATATTTGTTGCTCTTTTTCCTCATTAAACTTCAAAAGAGCTCTGGCCCGCCACCCCAGCAGAGCCTCACGACAAGTCAGACGACCCCCACTCCATGAGGGACTCCATTTTCCACATCCGGACTTCCCCCTCATCAGAACTCCACCCAGCAGACCAACCTATTATAGCCTGGCTGCGCAGCTCATCAATAAATGCTGGATTTAGAGATGACTACAAGAGTATGCTACTCACACGGCAGAGCCTGGCAAGCTACCCGTGTCATATTTGATATGCCAAATACAAGTAACAATTAAAGACCTCATTCCCATGACCTGATGGAACGGTTTGAGGCTCTTTATGTTCCCTGAGCAAGCAGGTGCCCTTGGGCTCTACTTGCATGAGACAGGACATATGGAGATGTTACTGGTGCCCGCTAGAGCAAATAGATGATGAACGGTAAGACAGTGATAGAGTGATACAGTGAAACTTCAAAATTAATATTAGATTAGGGAACATATATTTATGGGTCTGTATGATTATAGCATTCACCTCTTGAAATGATTGGGCCATCTGATTTTGGGTATGCAATTTGGGGAAGTTGCTCATATTCTTTTTGTGATACTGGAAGAAGAAAAGCTATGTACAACTTTTTCTCAACTTGAGTCTGAATCTGGGGTTGTTGGTAGACATCATACAATTAAAAAAAGACATATTTACTATATGGAAGTTGAACAGAAAGACAGGTGGGTGTGGAAACTAAACTACCCTTTGGGAATATCAGTTATATTACTTAATAAGTCTGCTCAACTTTTTCATGGCTAAAGCAAAAAACACTATGATTATGTCATAGATTTTTGGAAAAAACTAATTAATTCTGCTGAGCATTTTTGGGGTATTGGTGTATAGTTAGAAACATTTGAAAAATATATGTGAAAACTTCTAATTTTTATTATTCCTTGTTACATTTGAGCTTGATTTTATGACAGGAAAATAAAAGGAAAGCAAAGAAAAAAGTAAGTAGTGTTTATATTTTATCTTTAGATATAAAGATATACATCAATATTCTCACCTTAAATATGAGGAAAAGTTTAATTTTGGCTACACACAGCGTAATCAATGTGGAATAGGGATTTTATCTATATGTGGTAATTTCTGGCCTCTAAGCATATTTTGTGTGAATACTACTTTTGCAATTATTTTGATTCTAGAAAAAATTCTTAACCTTTAGTAACTTGAACTTCCTTCTATGTAAAATATAAAATTTAACATCCAATTTCCAAAGGGTGATATGGAATAAGTGCAAAAATAGATGTGTTTAACTTTGCTAGTTTCTGATAGAAACTATCGTTTGCATCACTTGGCTTCCTGTTATTCATCCATTTGCTCAAGCAGGCACCAGTAACATCCCCATTTGTTGGGAATGAGGTTCATCATTGTTACTGTTTCTGGCATATTGAATACACCACAGTAGCTTGCCAGACTCTACTGTGACTCTGAGTTCATCCCAGGGGGCCCAGTCTTTTTCTATGTCAGACCATCAAGCATCCAGGCCCCATGGGGCAAAGCTCTGGGTATGAACAAGTCTGTCTCCTGTCTGCCGCCTGCTAAAGCAGCTGGGCACCATTGTCACACTTGAAACACCTCGAGGGGCAGGGATAGAGACTATATCCAAAATAAAGGTATTTTTCTTTCTTTGGGGCTGGGGGAAGATTGTAGAGCACACCAACGCAGTGCTCAGGGCCTAGTCCTAGCTCTGCACATAGTTGTCACTCCTGCGAAGGCTCAGACAATCTTTGTGGTGCCACAAATTGATTCTGGAGAACTGCAAGTAAGAAAAGCTTTCTACCCATTGCATTATATCTTCTGTCCCACCATTGTCATTTCAAAGGACATCAATCCATTATGGGTTTACCAACCCTCCCTTTGAGGACTTTTAACAAAAAAACTACCTCCTCCTTTCTGGAATTAGTCTTGTATACAATCACTACATACTACTTTATGGATGTTTCTACTGAGTTCTACTTAAGCAAACATTCAATATTATCTCTAGCTAATCTACTTGTCTTGAAGTTAGGTTGACTCAGTCAAATACTGCGCAAATAATTCTAACTTAATGTAGGTTCAGAAACAAGACCCAAACTACCTGTATTAATTTGGAACCTATGAGGCAAACTATTTTTAGGAGTCTGCAGAGGTTAACATCATTATTTTGATTATGAATCACATACAGAAATCTTATTTTTGCAAAGAGATTTGGCATCATTTATAATTTAAATCACAAGTGACTCAGTGGGAAATGTGTCACCCATTACAGATGTGGGGGTATGTGTATATGAAAGGGAGCTAAACAATTGCAGAACAAGTTTATCAGTAAGACTATCTGGGCATAGATATCCTAAAGACTATTGACACAAAAGTGACTCAACCATGGAAGATAAAATTCACACAAAGGAAATAATAAAGTTGACTGACTGTCATTTACACCATACATAAAATTTTGTGGGAATGATTTAAAATAAAAGAAATAATTAATTTGCCTGAGAAGGTGAAATAACATGTTTTACTAAATCTCCTAGACATAAAAAGTTAGTTAAACCCATTAAATAATAATTTAAATTACTTAAACTTGAATTCAAAACTTGAGTTAAAATGAGACAATACTATTCTTGCTTCCTTTTTTATCTTCTCTCTTTACATACATTGACCTATAAACACAAGTTCACATTTTCCTAGGTAAATTCAAGAGGTAGAGAAATAGGGAGATAAAGGGAAATAGTTCTCAATGATTTTAAACTGAATTCATTCACATTAGAACCACAGATATTATATTCACTCCACTTTTGACTATAATTACTGTATATTGATTATAGTAATATTAGTGGCATGCGATACATATTGGGAATTTTATTTTTAATACCTTGCTTTTAGTCATACATTCGAAAGAGAAGGAAAGCCTTCCCTAATTTAATGGCTGCATATAAAAAAGATTGTTTAATGGTTGTACACATAAAAGTATGAACACACCAGAAACTATACAGATAAATCATTTTAATTTAGAAGAGGAAGAGGAAGAAGAAGAAGAAGAAGAGGAAGAAGAGGAAGAAGAAGAAGAAGAAGAAGAAGAGGAGGAGAAGGAGAAGGAGGAGGGGAGGAGGAGGAGGAGGAGGAAGAGGAGGAGGAGGAGGAGGAGGAGGAGGAGAAGAAGAAGAAGAAGAAGAAGAAGAAGAAGAAGAAGAAGAAGAAGAAGAAGAAGAAGAAGAAGAAGAAGAAGAAGAAGAAGAAGAAGAAGAAGAAGAAGAAGAAGAAGAAGAAGAAGAAGAAGAGAAGGAGTAAAAATAAACAAAAAATCTGCTGTAGAGGTAGTCTGGGGGAGGGGTTCGGGAGGGAAGTTGTGGACATTGATGGTGGGAAATGTTCACTAGTGAAGGGAAGAATGTTGGAATATTGTATGACTTAAACCCATGAGCAACCTTGTAACTATGTATCTCACAATGATTCAGTGAATAAAATGGTACCACCTAACTGAAATTAGACATTGAAAATCAGGTTGCTCATAAACATACACTTTGCACTTTACAGAAGATGTAAAACTCAAATCCAAACATATTTAAAAGATATACTATCAATGGTGATTTTCACATTTTGGGAGTAAACTTAAGAATCTATTTCATTTAGGAGTTCAAATGTAATGGTACAATTCTGTCTTATCTTTTACTTTCTTCTCTCTTTTCACACAATGACCCAGGGAGATGCGAGTTCACATTTTCTTGGGTAAATTCAAATGTTAAAGAGAGATAGGATATAAACTGAAGTAATTTCTAAATAATTTAAACATACAATCTCGAGCCTAATTCATGATTTTTTGGTAAATTTTGAGCTCAATTACATGACTACCCATACTTTTACAAATGAAATGTCAAGCTGATTTCTACAGAAATCACAGATATGTCCAATGAAACTAGAAGTTAATGAGTTGCATGGAAACTATATAAAATTTATAAGGAGATATGTTTCTAATGAAATACTAATAAAACTCTACAGAACAACATAACCAAATGAAAGACATTATCTCTATTATCAATCATTGTTTTGCCTATAGCTCACAAAATAATTACATAATCAGCATTATGCTTTGTCTTAAGATTTATTTAAATTATGATAAACTTGGATTAAAACATCCATACATTTCTCAGAGAAAATAACTGACTTGGTTATTGTAGCACTGTCTGTAAAATAATTTAATAATTTTAAATTGTGTTATCAATATACTTTTCAAATGTTTTCTCTTGCTAATTTGTTTTCACAGTTTCTATAATATTTCTTGGGATTTTACACTCTACAGTATCTTAGAGGCTATTGCTAGTATTCCAAAACTTAATTCAAGTCAGCCTAATTAAATCATCACAGTGATTCAGTAATTACCTAAGACTTTCAACCCTCAAATTAAAAGAAGTCAACTTTAGTGCTTAATTGTTTCTAGAGTTTTTTTTTCTTCATTGATTTTAATTAAGATCTTCCTTGTCTTGTGAGCTTAGAAGACTTTCATTATCTATTGAAATAACTTTATTTGAAGTCAGGTTCACCAACAAGTCACAGAGTGCTAATAATTTCATGAGTGCAAGTTACTGTTCAATCTTTGAAAACAAGAATCCACCTTCTTTTGACAGAAATAGTTTTAAAAAGCACCTAATGACTTCCGTCAAATGTTTGACTAAGAGGAAGAAAACAACTCCAGAGAATATGAAATCTCTAGATTTTATAGTCTAAGAACCAAAAAAGTGGTCCCAGGTGCAAAGTAATGATCTATGGAATGTTAATCTCTGTGTAAAACTGTTCTTGTATGGAGGGTGGTTGGATTTTGGGTTATGTTTAGTGTTGTCTAGTGCTTATTCTTAGCTTGACTCAGTGATCGCTCCAGGTGGTAGCAGGAGATCACATATAATATGAAGCATCAAACTAGGTTGGCCACAAGCAAACAAGTACCTGTACTGTACTTTCTCTCCTACTTGATAAAATTGATTTTTGAAATTAAGATAGGTTTCAGATGTATGATGCAGCTATTTTTCTTTAGACTGGAATATGGTCTAATATTATAGTCCCAACTTAAAAAATAATAGCGTCTGACTCATCTCTTCCTTCATGTCTTAGAGAGTATAAAAACATGTTTAATGAATAATTCAGCTTAAACAGTGAAAGATTTACAGTTGAAGAGACTAGGTTTCACATCCCTGATATGCCATAAACAAGAGTGTCATATTTACCAGTTACATATCATCTTCAGATATTGGTGTTTACATTTGTGAAAAAATGGAAAAATATTATATGAACTCTGTGTCTACAAAGGCTTCCCTTAAAAATGTTACTGTGCTATGGACATGGGTGTCACTGTATCACTGTCTTCCTGTTCATCATCGATTTGCTCAAGTGGACACCATGCTCGAGCGGACATGGGTAATGTATATAAAAAGTGTGATATGTGTAATAAAATAAGCGTATGGAATAAAAATGATAATGTGACTTTCTCTACAATATATATTAAGTGAATATGAGAAGCATAACCTGAAAGTGGGAAATAATAACATTAATCTAAAACACACAGTTTAAAGGGGGATATAAAATTCAGTAACTAAATTTTAATATTTTAGAGTCCTGTTTAAAAAAACTAATTATGCAAGAATCCATGAGAAAACGATAAAATTGTTTGGTAAAGATATATCTTGCAGTGCTAGCCTTATAAGAATGCATGCGCTGAACATAGTTTTTCTTTAACACTAACCACTGAGAATTTGGCATTTATCCACAAATTAAAAAGATGTCTCTGTAGGATGCAACCTCTTATAGCAAGAAGCTTGGCGACAGTCTTGTCTACCTTTGCATGGAATAATTGGGAACAGAACTTAGTTCTGTGAAACAGTCAGTAGCTTGTGAACTGGTTAGATTTTCTCAATTAAGAAATCTGAGCACTAGAAAAGTTCTCAATTAGATAGGCAATCATAGATAAAATTTCTTTATATAATTTCAGTTTTCAATGTTCTGCTAGAGAAAATAAACAAATAAAGTTTGGACTTGGTGGATCGGACAAGAACTTTGCCTACATCACCCCCTAACCCTAAGATTCTCAGTCTAGATAAAGAGACTGAGTATTCCTGAGACAGAAAGATGGGAGCCAATGAATAATTACTGGCATCCCCAAATTTATCATACATTGGTAAAGGAATTCTTCTTTCCTCTACAGAAAGCAGAACATTGAAGCAAAGTTCTATTAGCCAAGTGGCCAAGGGGGTGATATTTGGAAAAGGAAGACAAAAAGTGCCAGAAGACAGAAGAGTGAAGAGTGAATACAGAAGAGCGAAGTTCCTGCTGAGTGCCTTTAAAACTCCCTTAGTCACTTACCTGCGAGTCACTGAGTTGCTAGGTGAGCTTCCCTGGTTTTCCATCATTCCACAAACACATTCAAAACTGCGAGTGCTAGACATTGCTCTGTGTATTCCTGTGTATTTATCTTGTGTACTTTTCTGTGTACAGAAGTAAAAAAGACTCTGGAAGATGAAAAAAGAAAACCATGAAAAAACACCAGTGATTTCAGAAAAAGAAACCACAATTTTGAGCTAGACTTAAAACCAAAAGACAGTACTCAATTAATAAAATCTGATATGTGAAGAAACTCTGCAACTAGTACCAAAAATATGCTGTTTCAAAAGAAACAACTTTTTTATAATACACGCCAATTAATCACATACCCTGGAATTATTGGTAAATTCTAAATGGTACACAATTTCTAAATTCTGAATCTAAAACATAAAATCTAGAGATCAATAAAATATTGAATGAATACTCAAAATCCTTCCCAAACACACAAGCATAAATCCTATAGCAAATTCTACTATATGTACACATAAATATACTATATATAAACATATATACTAGAATATATGTTTATATATCTAATATATATGTTTATATGTTAAAACTTCTTTTGGGTAGGACTCCTCTCGGCTGAGATCCTTTCTCTTTGGTGGGAGACATGGGCTCTCTTGTATGGTCCAAGTTCTCACCAGAGCGAGAGTTCTTTCATTATATTGGATTACGGTGGTAAACTCGCAGACATGGGGCAGAGCTGCTACTGGCTCTCCCTGTGAACAGCCCGCTCATGAGGCGCCGGGAGGATGGTGGGTTCTAGCCCTTGCCCACCATCCCAGCAGAGACTCGCAACAAGCCAGAAGACCCCCCTCCATGAGGGCCTCCATTTTCCACATCCGGACTTCTCTCTCGTCAGACCTCCACCCAGCAGACCAGCCTATCAGCGCCAGGCTCATCTAGTTCCACCCTGCAGCAGTCTTTCTTAAATCCGGCTCAGGTATGCCGGTCCAGAGACTCGCAGACATGGGGCAGAGCTGCTACTGGCTATCCCTGTGACCAGCCGCTCATGAGGCGCCCGGGAGGGATGGTGGGTTCTAGCCCTGGCCCACCATCCCAGCAGAGCCTCGCAACAAGCCAGAAGACCCCCACTCCATGAGGGCCTCCATTTTCCACATCGGACTTCTCTCTCGTCAGACCTCCACCCAGCAGACCAGCCTATCAGCGCCAGGCTCATCTAGTTCCACCCTGCAGCAGTCTTTCTTAAATCCGGCTCAGGTATGCCGGTCCAGAGACTCGCAGACATGGGGCAGAGCTGCTACTGGCTATCCCTGTGACCAGCCGCTCATGAGGCGCCCGGGAGGGATGGTGGGTTCTAGCCCTGGCCCACCATCCCAGCAGAGCCTCGCAACAAGCCAGAAGACCCCCCACTCCATGAGGGCCTCCATTTTCCATATCGGACTTCTCTCTCGTCAGACCTCCACCCAGCAGACCAGCCTATCAGCGCCCCACGCAGCCGCTTGCGGCTGCGCGGTTCATCAATAAATGCTGGACTTAGAGGGGCCTACAAGAGTATGCTACCTGCACTGCAGAGCCTGGCAAGCTACCCGTGTTGTATTTGATATATGCCAAATACCAATAACAATTATAGACCTCATTCCGGAATGGATTGGGGCTCTTTATGTTCCTGGAGCAAGCAGATGCCTTGGGCTCTACTAGCATGAGACAGGACATATGGAGATGTTACTGGGGCCCGCTGAGCAAATCGATGATGAACGGGAAGACAGTGACAGTGACAGTGATATGTTAAACATAAATATATATATATAAGTTTTATAGTTTTATATATAAAATATATATATTTTCAGTGTCTACATAAACATATTATTCATGTTTAATAGAATATATAAATATATTATATATGTTTACATATGGTATATGTGTTCATATATGACTATATATACTATACTATATATACTGTATACATACATACTATATATACTACATCTACTATATATACTGTATATACTATATACTATATATACACATATATGCATATATGCACACACATACACACATACATATACTATATATACACATATAAACATATATGCACATACATACACATAAATGTATATGCATATATACACTTATGTGTAATGTGTGTATATGTGTATATATGCAGATATATAAGTACACATACATATATACACATATACATATATACACATATACATATACATGTATACATGTATGCATGTATGCATGTATACTATATACATGTATGCATGTATACATGTATACATATATGCATATGTACATATATCTATGGATGAATGGATGGATGGATACATAGATACATAGATACATAGATACATAGATATATGAATACATCAATACATAGATAGATACATAGATACATAGATATATGAATACATAGATACATAGATAGTTACATAGATACATAGATGTATGTATCTTGGGGAGAAAGAGAATGAATTACTATGCAGAAGATAGTGGTAAATTACCATTGTACAAGAACTTTGTTCAGACTAGATAAAGGAATGAACATGGTAACCTTTCAGTATCTGTATTGCAAACCATAATGATGCCCAATGAGAGAGAGAGCGAGAGAAAGAGAGAGAGGGGAATAAACGTGTCATCTATAGAAACAGGTTGAGCATAATGGATGGGGATTGGCAGGAGGTTAAGGAGCATGCTAGTGGTAGGAAATGTGCATTGATGGAGAGATGGGTGTTAGAACACTGTATGACTGAAATTCAATCATGAATAGCCTCCTAATTGTATGGTACAGTGATTCAATAATATCCATTTTTTTAAACAAGTTCAGTGTATGTTTTTATTTTTCTTTCTTTCTTTCTTTCTTTCTTTCTTTCTTTCTTTCTTTCTTTCTTTCTTTCTTTCTTTTTTTCTTTCTTTCTTTCTTCCTTCGTTCTCTTCTTTCTTTCTCTTCTTTCTTCCTTCCTTCCTTCCTTCCTTCCTTCCTTCCTTCCTTCCTTCCTTCCTTCCTTTCTTTCTTTCTTTCTTTCTTTCTTTCCTTCCTTCTTTCTTTCTTACAATTTTTATTGTAGCACTATTCACAATAGTCAGAATCTGGAAACAACATGAGAGCCCAGGAACAGATGACAGATTTAAAAAAACTATGGAACACCTATATCAGGGAATACTACACAGCTGGTAGAATGGATCAAGTTTTGAAATTTGCTTATAAATGGATGAACACCATGAGATATACAATTACAAGATATTCATGTTTGAGTTTTGGTTCTACAGTGTTCCAACACCCATCCCTCCTCCCATGCCCCATCACGAATGTCCCCACTTCCCTTCCCCTTCACCCAGCCTGCCTCCAAGCCAGGTTTCTTTATCTCCTTTCTCTCTCTCTATCTTTTCTCTCTCTTATTCTTGCTTCCCTTTATTACATTACATTGTGGATTGTAATATAGTCTAATGGAACATGATTGGTTTCACTAGTTTGATGTATTGTGCAGCTGCTTGTGGCCATGTGACTCGGGGAGAGCTGGATAACAGCTCTCCCCAGTGTGTCTGAGTCTCTGCATGATGGACAAGAGCCCTGAAGCAGTTCATAGGAGGGGCCATCAGGCCTCCGGGATGGGTCAGAGAGGGGGGAATGGGGACCCCAGCTCCATCTCCAGGACACCCAGTGACTTCTGCCTCTGAGAGCCGCCTACCTGGGCTTGAACTCGACTGCTCTGCTAAGCTGCTTTCTCTTGCATGGGTTCTGATGAATTGTGGAGTCCAGACCATGAAAATGGTGGCTATTATGGTGATCAAGTCTCATCTGGCTGTTTCTGAGGCCCTACAGAGGTGATGGGCCAAAACCCAAAACCCATCTTGCCTACTGGGAGCCTCATGGTCAGCTGAGCTAGGGGAGAGCCAGATGGCAGCTCTCCCCCATACATCTGAGTCTAGTTTTGGAGATTTTTGACATAGCTGTGATTTAAGTTAACAATTATATACTATGTTATATCATAGGCAAACTAAACTATGTAGTTAATATACACAAAGTAATATGTACATGAAAATTTCTAAGAAACCTTAAATGTTATCTTCACAAAAAATATAATATGTGATAATTGTGGCTAACACTATGTTGGTGTTCAGATTGCAAATAAACTTGCATTAAACATGCATAAGCATTCTAAATATTGGAACTTATGCAATATTAAAGCTATATTCACCTCAAATTTTTAAGGAAAAAACAAAAAAATATGTCATAGGGGGAATAAAGAATAGTGTGATCCTGAGATCATCCACCATTAAGTCTGTGTTTCCACAGTGAAGCAGAAAATTTATGGAGGAAGGGAATCCCTGCCCTGGTATTAAAAAAAACTCAAGTTCTCTTTGGAAAGGATAAAATAAGGACATGGAAAGTCCACCGGATGTTAGTAATGGCCCATGTAAAGCCACACTGCACACACGGCATATATTATCCATGAAACCAACTGCAAATATGGAAACTGTAAATTGAATCATAGTAAGCATAACTGAAAGACACTGAAAGAAAAAGACAAAGCCAGGATAATGCTTAGGGTCTTACAAGTCAGCCTGTCGTTTTATGGTGGGGCACAATAAAGTAAGTTATACATTCCTTTCATTTCTGGTCTCTCGGTTATTCGAACCAATCTCCTTATCCTCACAGCCCCTGACCCTGAGAGTCTTAGTAATTATGTGAAAGGCCATGATTATTTATTTGTCTTTAAAAAAATCACAGAGAATGAGATGTTAGAAAAGTACTTAATATAATCAATGAACAAATGGAGGCTATTAATACAATCATTACTAACCCTATTCTTATACTCTCAGACATCTTCACTCTATGCCTCTCCTAAGAGAAGCATAAAAATCAGCTTGTCAGGTCACTCAGAGGGAGCTAGCATACTTTAGAAATTACTCTGGCTATTAGTAACTCTGAGCTTCCTCTCTTGTATTATATATTTTTCACAGAGTCAACACATCAGACCCATCTAAAGCCACCCATTGATAACTTACTAGCTTCCAAAACATATCTTTTGTTTCTCTCATGTTGTACCAGCTGTTCCGAGTAGACCACTGCACCTTCACTTGCATAAATCTCACAGTTCTAAGACTTTTTATTCTCAAACCAGTAAGGCATAATTCCATTTAAAAAAAAATTAGACCAATAGGTGCATTTCAAAGTGTGTTGACGTCAGAGGTTAGGTAATATAGAGAAGGGACCAGTGCGCCAATAATTGTTGGAAACGGCAATGCCAGACTAGCACTGAGAGCATTGAACATAAGCAAAGGGATATACATGATGACCTCAAACAAACCTCAATGTGTAAAAAGAAGGGATAAATAGAGAGAGATAGAGACAGATAAAGAGAAAGTGAGGGGAGAGCGAGAGAAGAGGAAAAATGTCTGCCATAAAGGCATCTGGGGAGGATGGAGGGAATCTGGGGACTTTGGTGGTGGGAAATATGCATTGGTTGAGGGATCGGTGGAATGGGTGGGATGGGTGCTGGAGCACTGAATGACTGAAACCCAATGATCAATAGCTTTGTAATTATATGCTTCACAGTGGTAAAATAAAATTTATATCAAATATAAAGGTGCATTACAATGTAAAGAATAATTGAAATTTCATGATGCTGACAGTGTATAATTACGTATTTAAAGCAAAATTTATTGTCTCCCTGTGAAGTACCAGAATGGAAATATTTAGGATGTCCCATTTATGAAAATGCAAATTTCTCTAGTTGTCTGGCTGGCTAAACAGTTTTAGCTTCTGGAAGTATTGAGATACAAAAGACATAGTACATAATGTTGACATGAATGGTCTATAATTTTATTCCTTTCTTCTCAGTGTTGCTATAAATTAAATCCTAACAGCAAGGATTTTCAGTGACTCAGCCTGAGCAGTATGGTCTTATGTGGACTATTGACCAAACTCAATAATATTTAAGAACTTATACTGAAATCATTAAAAAAAAACATATATAAGGACAGATGCAAATCCACCGCCGAGCAGAACACAGAGAAATCAGATCTGATCTGAGATACACAGAGTAATGCTCTCAAAGTTAGGGGATCAATTCATTCAATCAAATGCAATAAAGAAGTAGGAGATTAAAGCTAGTCAAGTGATAGTTGTAAAAGCCTGGGTCATTCACACCTTCCAAGTCCTTTTTACTAGAGAACTTTGCTTATCAATTTCTCTAAAAAGCGACATCTAATTCTGTGCTTGTAATTACCTAATTCTTTACATATATATTTTCCTGTAGAAATGCAAAATTTTGGGAGTAGTTTTTTGTTTGTTTATATGATTTATTCTTTTTTCTCTTCTGTTGACATGAAATAAAAAGAAGTCAGACTAAGTGATTTTCTCAGAGGGACAAAGCAATCCTTGATGTTACAGTCTAAACAATCAAGGTTTTGCTACCTTTTCGTTTGAGAATTTCATGTCAACAGCCATTCTGGGCTACATTAAAAGAAATGGAAGCAAAAAAAGCAGAAACACAAGAGATGCATGCTCCAGAGTTTAGCTCAAACTAGGAGGTATAATTAGAAAGTGCACCCACTTGTGGTGAATTTTAACTTTAGACTTCAACAAAATGAAAGATTATTTTGCCAACATCACAAGAAAGACATTAACTAAACTCAGGAAACCACTTTACTTCTACAATTTCTCAGGCATACATATTATTTAATTCTCAATAACAATCTATTAAAATGAATTCCTTTTACTGTGTTAAGTACATTATTGGATTATACCAAGTAATCTGCATGTTCTCAGAAGGTACAGCATGTAATTATTATTATCTGTATATGAAGAAGCAGTTCTAAAAGATTAAAAACAAGTATATATTGGGTGTCAATTGAGCTAATGTATGTTTTTAATTGAGATAACATGATTTACAATAGTGTTAATATAAGTACTTTTGACTAAGTTTCTGGAAAACAACACTAGAGTTCTGCTATTAGTCTACATGGCCACTGATTCCTTCTTGCTCCCCCTGAGGCACTCACTGTACTTCCAACGACTAAACTCAGTTCTGTTGACAAAGTCAAAATTTATATTCCTCAGTATCATCTATCTATCTATCTATCTGTCTGTCTATCTATCTATCTGTCTGTCTGTCTGTCTGTCTGTCTGTCTGTCTTCCCATGTTGCTGCAATGGTGCCAAAGAGTTCCCAGTTGGTGGTCGTTCTGGGAGTTCTATTCTTAAACTTTGCAGCTTTTCTCCCCATTGCGGGAAGTAGAATTTTGTACGCAGGAGACGGTGGTCCGATCCTGTTTGGAATTTGGGACGACAGTAACATCGGTCAGACAAAACCATCGATTGAAAATGATGTGATTAATTTCATTGTGGAACTTTCCACCAGGAGATTCCCATGTCCAACGTTTCGCTCCAGCCTTCTGGAACTGTGAGTTCCCATGAATGGTCTTGGTGGACATGATGAACTCAGAGAGTCTCTCACCCTGTTCGTTCCATTCTAGGCCATGGGTCCCGATGTGGAGTTCTTCAGCCGATCTTCTCGGTCCTATCTTGGCATTAAAATCACCGACTATGATCTTGTAGAAGGTGTGATCTTTTTATAGAACTCCAGTTCCATGTAGAATTTCTCAATTTCATCTCCTTTCTATGTGGATGTTAGTGCATAGACAATTAAGATAGAAATTGCTGGCAGTGGGCCACATCTCTTCAAGTGTAATCATCCTATTCGGTTTGTTAGGCATTCAAATAAATCAATGTTGACTGCCATGTTCGTGTTAACAAGGACACCAATGCCACCGACGCCTCTTTCATCACATGTTCCAAGGAACAATTCTTCTCCGTGTCAAATACAGCGTGATGTGACAGATGCCTCCTCGTCTCAGTCAGACCAATGAGTCATACTTGATCTTTTGCGCTTGCACCATCAGATCCTCAATATATGCTTCCGATGCCAGGGACGTGCATTGAAATTACAGACAGTCATTTTAGTCCTTCTTCGTTTTGGCAGCCTAGGATGGCTGTGAAATTTTATCAGGCACTGCTGGTTTGCCTTTCTTACTGCTGCCGTATTAAGGCCTCTATAGGTGTCAGGAAAATAAACATTTTTGTTACTGGTTTTGGCATACCGAACACTCCATCGGACAGCTTGCCAGGCTCTGCCGTCGGGCCCTATACTCTCATTACCTTGTGGGGCTCTCTCAGAGGGGTGGGTAGAATATTTATGGTAATTTGGAGGTATATCGCATGGCCACTGTGCAACGTGGAAAGCTGGTATCTGCTCTGCGGGTGTATCTGCGTATGCGGCTCAAGCATTCCTGGGCTTGAAAATCTCACCTCTGAAGGGCGGGTCCCTGAAGGGTGGGTCCTTTGTAGGCTGGGTTTCTGACAAGCCAGGCTGGAGACTGTCTTAATCTCTTGGGTGGAGATCTTATGAGCTGTGGAGTGTAGATGATGAAGATCGGCCACCAGCAATGTGTAGGAATTTCTCTGGGTTCCTCTGAGACTCTATCAGGATGGTGGACTCGGGTCAGAAGTCACTCTCGTGGTCCGTGGAATGCAGGGGGTTTAACGGGAAATCTGGTATCTGCTCTTCCGGTGTATCTGTGTCTGTGTCTCAAGCATTCCTGGGCTTCAAATACTCTCCTCTGAAGGTTGGGTCTCTGGTGGAGTCATATTGTGTATTTTTTGGGACTCTTGTAGGACAACAAAAAGTCCTGACCGCGGGAACTTTGAGAAGACTTGACAGCAGTCCTTTCACCTTCTGCATTGTCATGGACTCTGGCAGTTGTTTTTCTATGTCTTTCTGATCAAGTTGATTAGGAAATTTTATCTTCAATGTAAGGCAGAGCAGTGCATAGCGTGGATGGGTTGCAAGAAACTCTTCGTTTGGTCTGTTTTTCTGGTTTCTGATGGCCACCAGCCTTTTTCAATTCATTTCCGAAATTCTTTCCGGTATTTAAGCCTCAGTTCCCCTCCTTTCCTCTGGTAGAATCTTGTATGAGGCTGACCAGTTTCAATTCCCAAGACCCCAAAAGATGCCCCATGCCCTGCCGGGTAGTGATCTGTTGAGGATGCTGCTGGGGTCCCCGACTGTCAGGACAGAAGTTCTCTTCTACCACTGAGGAGCCAGGGGAATGGATGAAAACTCACGAGTCCAGCACAGTTCCAAAAAGCTTTTAATAGTACAAAAGCACAATAATCCAATATAATGAAAGAGGTCTAGCTCTGGTCCGAAATAGACCATACAAAAGAGCCTAAGTCTCCCACCAAAGAGAGAGGATCTCACCCAGAGAGTCCTACCAAAAAGGAGCAAACAGGCCCTGTATACACATATATATATATACATCTATGTATATAGATGTATATATAGATGTATATATAGATGTATATATAGATGTATATATAAATCTATATATGTATATAGATTGTATATTCATATATATGTATACATATATATATCACCATTTTTATTATGTACCTCTTTTATTGAACGTTGCTATCTTCCAGTTTCAGCTATTAGTATTATTCTGGCAATGAAAAAGGCTGATATAAATTAGTGTTTTATGTTTGGGGCATAGATACCAACAAATAGAAATCCTGATCATATTGTAATACCGAAGACAGTGATACAGTGATACAGTTATTGTAATACTATTGTTAATATTTTAGACCCTAGAAGGAACGGTTTGAGGCTCTTCATATTCCTGAATCAACCAGATGCCATTGAGCTACATTGGCACATGATAGGGTCCAATGGAAATGTTACTGTCCCCGCCTCGACCAAATGGATGAATAACGGATTTAAGTGATCAAGTGTTTTTTAATATTTTAGAACTTCAGTGGTTTGACATGAAAAATCACACTTAGCAAGTTCATTTAAAATTTCAGTGCACAATAATATATGATTTGAATTCTTGCTTGTAGTAATTGAGAAACAAAATTTAGGGGTCAGAGATATGCTATAGGGCTTAAGACGTTTGTCTTTCATGCAATGACACAGGTTTTATGCCTAGAACTGCATATAGACCCCACATACCTCCAGAAGTGATTCTGACAGCACAGAGCCAAAACTATTTTTAGTAATGGAGGCAGACATTATTTTTAATAATGGAAGTTGTCTCTCTCAGGCAAAATCTTCCACATGGAAAGTGTTTCAATAAATTATAGGCTTATACAATGTTTTTAAAAAAATTGAAACATCACAAAATTTACAATACCATTAATTACTGGGTTTCATGCACACACTTTGCAATATTCCAACAGCATATACCTCACTGAAGTATCTGTTTCTCTCCACCTCTTTTCCAGGGTCGACCCTAACTACCCCCTGCCTTTAACTCTTGATAAGAATAAATGTCTATTTAACATAGAAGAATTCCTAGAGGGTGCTCTGCTATGTTTTATATCCATTATATTGGTCACCTGGACTAAAAGCTGTGTGAAGATGTGTTTGTTATGGAGAGGGAGTACACTGTCATTCCAAAGGTTGTTTCCAGAGGGGTGACACCTATTTTGGGGCAACACTAAGCCAGGACTCACTCATATCAGCAACAATCATCAAGAGAAAGGAAACATAAATATCATTAGTGAGAAATTCATTAAAGCCCACAGGATTTCAGTGAGAAGTGATTTTTCACTTAAGAGATCAATGTTCATGTGAAAAGAGATATTTCGTATTGAAGTTGAGAAAGGAATACAGCAACAAAGACAGTCATAGAATCAAATCATTGTAGAAAGCAATGGTCCTCTAAATAAGAAGGGCAGGGTTTAAAAAATTTGTGGAGAATTTAACCACCCTCACCAACGATTTGCAGCACTAGAAATTAACTTCAGGAAAGTATCCTATAAATATGGTTTTAAAATTGTGCTGTGTTAGAAAGAATGGAAACTATATTTAAATTCTATATTTAAATGCAGATTGAAGGTGATTGATTTATACAAAAATATACAAATTTAACTATTTTCATTTTATTTTAATATAGTATCACTACATTATATTTAATGCATCTTTAATATAGAAACATTGAAAGAGAATATAAGATTTTAATTGGCATTAAAATATGAATGACTTTAAGAAATATACAATATTCCTTCACTGACTAAAATTTAATTTCTTGTCAAAAACCTCATGATAGTTATATCATTATGCATTTCTTTAAAATATCATGTAATTCTTCATTACTATTTAATTCTAGGGAAACGTAGTAAGTTTGCTTCAATAAATATGTGCAAACAACATTCATATTTTATAAGTCAAGGGAAGCATATTTTAGAACTACCTTTGTCAGTAATTTCCCAGGGATCTCATACTTTTGGTCTAGGTTGGTGGCAAACTTCTGCTAAGTCTTGGGCTTTGAATGAAAGAAGTTGTGTTCTCTAGAAGTCATTAATCAGTAGCCACGGATACTGACTATCATATGTATATAATGAGGGCATTGATTAGGATTATAATAGTTACAAAATGTCTTAGCACACCCAAAGATTTTACTCACTAGTGCCATCTCTATTTTTGTTTCTCCAGGGTCCTTTGACTCTTTCAAAGTTTACACTAATATTTGATGAATTCTATCTTTGTAGGCTAGAACACCCTGGAATGGTTTCTACTTCTCTCATCTTCTCCATTTTTATGTCTTTATTTATTTTTTTAATTTTATTTATTTATATTTACTTTTTTTCGGAGGGCCACACCCGGCAATTCTCAGGGGTTACTCCTTGCTCTGCACACAGGAGTTACTCCTAGAAGTGCTCAGGAGACCATATGGAATGCTGGGGATCAAACCTGTGTCGGCCGCATGCAAGGTAAATGCCCTACCTGCTGTGTTGGGGACACCACCGGGGTCCCCAATAGTGCCCAGGAAGTGAGTTCCCTTTTACCTCCAAAGCCGGCAGGGAATCGATGAAAACTCAGGAATCCGATGCAGTTTAAAAAGGGCTTTACTAACACAGGTTCTAATATACAACCCAAGAGCAGGAAAAACCGCCGGATTCTGGGTTCCCAGCTAGCCCCCAGCCATGTGTAGGTCAAGATGGCTGCCACCATGTGTTGAGGCCCAACAGAAAATGGAGAGAACGGAGAAGCAAAACGCCTAGGGAAGCCAAAATGGCAAAAGGGGAAAAGAGAGAAAGCTTCTTTCTTCTTGCAGCTTATTTTATAGCTATAAATCCACCCAAACTCCCCAGCCAGGCCCACTTTGGGCAGGGTTATCTAGACATGAAAACAGGAAAACAGCTCTATAGAAATGTAGCAACTTCAGGAGGCCTTTTGGCTATTTACAAGGACCCAGAGCTAATTCAAAGCCTCCTAGCAGAGCTGGGAGGAACTATAAGCTAAATGTAACTTCCCCTGGCAGGAAGGGTCAAATGCCCTCAGGTAATTTCTCCCAGCACCTCACCTAATGTCTTGAGCCAAGATCTGCCTGGAAATGCCTTTATAGGGTAGAGAAGTGGGTTTCTGTGATGGCATGTCTCTGTACCAAAGACTATACTAATGCCAGTTAAATATTTCTCCAAGCCTTCACAAGAATCTCGTCTACTCACTGCAGTTTTGTATTTTAGTTGCCTTTGAGTTATCAGGGAGCCATTCTTGCTTGCTTGGAGGCAAATAGCATTTCTCTCTGGTCTAATTACTTAGAGATCCAACGTGGCCTGGCAAATATGCCAGTAAAATCTAGCTAGTCCCACCATGATTGTGGTAGCATGAAAGAATATTTATACCAGCCAGTACAGAATACATGGTCAGATAAACTGCCACATTTAAACTACCCCCCCTATCTACAAAGTGATCTGCAGGAGGCAATCCAGGGCAGATGCAGAGGCTTCCTGCAATACTGCTGGACTATCGCTCTGCCCCTGCTGTCTCTGTTTAATACTGTGTTTTCTTTACTCCCCTTTGTTCATTAAAAAATAAAAATAAAACAACAAAAAATAAATTTAGTTCAACCTTCTCTCTGTCCTTCAAACTTTTTTTAAATGAAACTGCTGCCAACCATGGGCAAATTTTGTGTATTATGACATCTTCACCCACCACATTGATGAGTTGAATATTTAGATTACTAAGTACTTTACAAAATACCAACACAACTCACTTTTATTCATGAGTACATTATTCAGACTCTCTTTACAACACACCTATCAATATTCTTTCCTTAATTATACTTCCTGCACTGCTTAAAGCACAGTATTTCCTGTACTTTGTACAACTTGATGGTTTTAATTTTATATACCCAGCATGTCTATAAACTTTTACAGCATAGAGAATATTTTGATAGTCACATTTTGATTGGAGACCTTGTGCAACACTAGTGGTACTTGGACACTAGTTCCAGCTTTGCCTATGGAGATGGTCCCAGTGGTGTTCCAGAGATGACGTGGTGGGGTATTAAACCAAGTTAGCCTTCATGCGAGTCAAGCCCCTTAGCCCCTGTATTATCTTTCCAGCCCATTTGTATAAATGATCGAGTCCCATCCCATTTCCTCAATGATCAGGAACAAATTCTAAAGCTAATTGGGCTGCCCCACATTGTCAAGTCAACAAGTGCGCTGTGCAGTTCTTCAAGTCCCATCTATTAATTTGGTGCTAAATATGTGTTGGTGAGATATTTTTTAATTTTATTTCCCTTTACATTAGAATATAAATTTTCTAACAGCAGTTGGCACATCTCATCATTGTTTTAGGAAAATTAAAAGTAGCATATTTTCATAGCAGCTTCTTATTTCTGATTAATTAATACAATATATGATTCCACTTTACTCGTATGATATAGTCTATTTTGTTTAAGTTTCCCAGTAAAAATTCTATTTCTGTTTTATTCCCCATTCTCAGAAAAGGAAATGTAACATTGGTGTTTAGTTGTTTGGAAACCCACTTAGAAAGATTACACCAGTAGATGGCTCTCTAATTCTTGAATTATAAAGGAGAGCAAAGCTCTTGCATTTGACTTGAACAGATTTGATTTGATTGCACCAATGACAGGAATAAACTTCATGCAGACTTGCTGAAATGGGACACTTTATGCTGTTTTGTCATGTAGCTTAAATTGGGAAAGCTATTCTTGACCCTCCTTGTCCTTGACAAGTTCCAGAGATTGTTGAAGAAACTAGCAACAGCAAAAGAGACAATTTGCGCACTTCTGTATAGAACACTGCCTTTATCAACATGGAAGCAACTTTTCCTCCAGGATTTAAGTTACCAAAAGAAATGGAACTAATGGGGGAAAAATGAATATAGCTTTCTTGGTCAGGTGGCAGAAACTACCTGTGCAGTGTGACATTAGCTATGAGAGTAAAACTGTAGGACAGACCTATTTTTACTAAGAAGAGGATCAACGGAATTAAAAACTACAGGATAGAAGAAACATGCATTGCAATTTAGTCTTAAGAGATAGAACCATGTGTTTTAAAGTAAAAAGTTTGAAAGCCCAGAAAATACTTTAAAGCAATGATTACATTCTTTGTAGCATTAAAAAGGAGAAAAAAAGCATGTTTCTGCATATTGGTATGTCTATATACATACTTGTTCATGTTAACATAGTCTTATCTCTTTAAAGATGACTTTTCTCCTTGTTCCAGAAATCATTGCAACTCTATTACATGTTGTGTTTCAGCTGCTCCTTTTCAGAAGCCAACATTTTTTAAATCCTCTACATAAATCTGGCAGCTGAATATGTGTCCTGTCAGAAATTCTGTGTTTTGAGACATGGTTCATTTCAGTATCACTTCTTATGGACAAGACAGGTTAAAGCTCAAGAAATTCAGTTCAGAAGCTTCCGCCTTCACAGGTGAAGATGTCCTGAGCCTGGTTTGCATGGGCAGAGTGTGACAACCAGACATCTCTCTGTTTCACAGAAATTTTATTCTCTATGCTCTGAACACATATGACTTGAATGAAAGCAGAGTTATGCAAGTTGAGGTTAGGCGACATAGTCAAGAAACCATTCACACACATCATTACGGTAGCTGGGACACAGTTGTAATTTCATATATCTTGCCAACCTCTTATGGCTTGGAAATAATATGTGTGATCTCAATAAGCCATCCTCAATTATTTCCATGCAATTTGAAGTTCTGGAACATGCCAGAACTCTCTAGGATAAAGGAATCTGATCTTAAACATGAACGGACACACAAGGATATCAAGATCGCTCACTTTAAACAGACTCTCACAACCCAGTCTCCCTTAGCTTGAAATATCTAAAACCCTGCTCTTGAATATGGTTTTCTTAACCACTGGGATTATGAGCACAGTTGCAATATTTTGTTAAATCTATGAAATATGCAAATATATGACACATATTTCAAACACAATATACCACAATAAGTGAAATCATTTCACAATGCTTTTAACTCTCAGAAGGAAAGAAAGTCTCCATTGTTATTCCTATAAACTACTTTACACTATTGTTATCTTGATTGTAGTCATGTAAATTAATTGATAAGACCAAAATATCTGGACTGCATGTTATTCATATAAAAAAGATGCGATAATCTCCAATTAACTTACCAGAACTTCAGGTATTAGCTAGAAAAATTACATTTTTCATGTTTGAACTGACTAGTGCTTAAGTTGGATAGGAAATAAAGACTATTAATGTCTAATAAAGAAATTATTGTTTTCTTTAACTTGCAGTATATCTAGGAAAGAAAAATAAATACTTATAGCATGAATTATGGAATGACACAAAGTATGGTATTTGGTCAACTTTTTGTTTATGAGACTGGAAATGCAATGATTTATAATTAGTTTTATTATTGAAATAACTCCTTTTTCACCTTTTCCAGGGTAATTGTAGCAATTGTAGTAATCCTCTCATGATTTTTAGAAATATTTCTCTACACACTCTAAAATAACTGACAGAAGCATAAAGCCCTAAGGAAATGCACACAAGCATCTCTATTTTATTTTATCATTTTTAAATATTGAAAGGGGAAGCCCCGAGACCACACCACAAAGAGTTAACAGGAGCACACTAAAATAGTGGATGGGTTCTGTGAGTAGGCCAGATAAAGCCGAAGGCCTCCCATCCAGATGTCAAGGGAGGAACCCTAACCTTGAGTAACATCCTGATATGGTGTGCACCCTCCACCTGAAAAACCTTAAGCTTGTTGTATTAAAAAGTTTCTTTTGTCCCAGAGTGCTATAAAAACTGTACTGTACCTCAGTTCGGGGCTCTTAGCCTCTAACCTTCCATAGGTTATGCTGAGAGCCCCAGCATGCTTGGAAAATAAAATAAAACCATAGGCCCGGTCTCTCAGAGTTTTCCTTGATAGGTGCGGCGTTCTGAGGCTCCCAGTCGGTCACCCCATCGGGTGGCCAACCCTTTCAATATTTTTAATATACTACCATGAGATACACAATTACAAAGATGCTTATGATTGGATTTCGGTCTTACAGTGTTCCTATATTAAATAAAGAGACGTAGGTGTTGGAGTGATAGTACAGTAAACAGCACACTTTCCTACAACAGTGGATAGGGCTCTTGCCTTGGATGTGGCTAACCTGGATTTGATCCCCTGGAACAACATATGGTTCCTTGAACCCCATTAGAAGGGGACCCTGAGAAAAGAGTCAAGGAGAAGCTCTGACCACTGGCTGTGGACACAAACAAATTACAAGAACAACAGCAAAGTAATGGGGTGCTTTGTAATCCATTGAATAAGTGATAAAAAAAAATAAAGTGTGATCCATTCTTCCCCCAACATTGCCCATGCTAAAGACTTATGTCAGAGCCACAGGAGGTAAGAGCTATCTATAGCCAACAACTCTCAATGTTTATGTGTGATGTGGACAATGGATCTTCTCTATTTAATTTTAATGCCCAAATTCCCTGCTCTTTATTATAAACACAAATGTCTCATGAAAGTGTGAGTATATTTTAGATACATAAATTGGCAAAATGATGGATTTACACCATGATACTTTGTAGGCAGGTAAACAGGGGTTCCACAAGGCAATGGATTCTTGCCCAAAGTTTGTCCAAAGTCACCTTTTGCAACCAGGAACCAAGACTTGATAAGACCCATTAACCAACAGCAAACCCTGAGGGAGCTGGATCAACCTTTCTCTGCCCAGCTCTTGATTCCCTATATTCCAGGCAGAAGATCCAGCAGGGACAGAGGTCAAGAAAAGGAGATTTTCAAAGAAGACCACTCCCAAAGTCTACTCCCCTTGGCAACGGCCCTAGCAACCTAGGTTGACTCCCCCATATGGGAGTATCTTGGGGAGAAATCTATAAAAGCCTTCCTGACCAAAGGACAGCGCAGATATGCTGCATAGACACACATGCGGCCTGAGCCCATGTGGCCGAGCACATGTTGTGCCTGAGCACTGTGTTGCCCGCATCTCCCCTCTTGAGATGTGTTCTCTCTCTCTCACTTTCCCTCCTCCTTCCCTTTCCTAAAACCCTCCTTAATAAAATCTTCACTGCTCATCAGAAAATTATTTTTCGAGAAAGACAAGAACCCTGAGGAAACCCTGAGTGAGGCCTAGGACTGACTTTCCTTTTATCAGTCCTTAGCCTGCCCAACAGGTTTCCAGTGGCAGAGGTGGCTGGGGAGAAAGCGACCTTCTCTCTCCCCTTGGGCCTCACATAAGCCACCCCTGAGGCCTACCTCTGCATCAAGACCAACTAACATCTGATGTTGTAACTCATAATATTCAAACATTACTTTTGCTTCCAGACAAGTCTAAATTCAGAACAGATTTTTGCTGTTGGGTTCTGAGCTGGTAGTCTTAGGGTCCAGCACTTTCCTGCAATGAGACCCTAAGGGCAGAACCCAGAAAAAGGGCCCTGCCCATAAGTCTACAACCAAAACATCTGTGCTTATCCAGCTAAGGTGAGGCACAATGTGCCTGGTCTTCTGACCTCTGATCACAGGAATATGTAAAGCAATGATCATTACCTGCAAATGTTATCTTGCAAATGCTAAACCTGTGATTGTCATTTGTTGTGAAGATTGTTATCTGTTACATTGGCCTGGGAGCTTGCAAATGTCTGGTGATTTCTGCTAGTACCTCATCCACCCAAATATTGTATAAAAGGCTTAAACTGTATTCAGTAAATTGAGTACTGCTATCCAGAACTCCCTGCAGCATTGGCATTGTTCTTTCTTTCTTTCCTTTCTCAGCAGCAGCAGCAAGGCAGAGTTTCTCCCAAGGCCATCAACAAAACCCATTAACCAACAACAAACCCTGAGGGGAGCTGGATCAACCTTTCTCTGCCCAGCCCTTAATCTGGCTACATTCCAGGACAGAAGATCCAGCAGGAACAGAGGCCAAAAAAAAGGAGGTTTTCAAAGAAGACCACTCCCAAAGTCTACTCCCCTTGGCAATGGCTCTAGCAACCTAGGTTGACTCCCCACATGGGAGTATCACTGTATCACTGTCTTCTCGCTCATCATCGATTTGCTGGAGCGGGCACTAGTAACATCTCCATATGTCCTGTCTCAGGCTAGTAGAGCCCAAGGGCACCTGCTTACTCCAGGAACATAAAGAGCCTCAAACCATTCCCCTCAGGTCATGGGAATGAGGTCTATAATTGTTACTGGTATTTAGCATATCAAATACAACACGGATAGCTTGCCAGGCTCTGCACGGGTAGCATACTCTTGTAGTCATCTCTAAATCTAGCATTTATTGATGAACTGCGTGGCTAGCGGCCGATGAGTCGGGCTGTGATAGGCTGGTCTTCTGGGTGGAGTTCTGACGAGAGGGAAGTCCGAATGTGGAAAATGGAGGCCCTCATGGAGTGGGGGGGTTGTCTGGCTTGTTGTGAGGTTGTGCTGGGGTGGCGGGCCAGGGCTAGAACCCGCCATCCCTCCCTGGGGCCTCGTGAGCGGCTGCACACAGGGAGAGCCAGTATCAGCTCTGCCCCATGTCTGTGAGTCTCTCAATATGGGAATATCTTGGGGAAACTCTGTAAAAGCCATCCTGACCAAAGGATGGCCTGCAAATGCTGCCTGACCCACGTGGCCGAGCACATGTGGTGCCCCAGCACGTGTCACCTGCATCTCCCCTCTTGAGATGTGTACTCTCTCTCTCTCTCTCACTTTCCCTCCTCCTTCCCTTCCTAAAACCTCCTTAATAAAATCTGTTTTACTTCACTGCTCCTCAACTCCTGAAAAATTCTTTTTCTGTGAGGGAAGACAAGAACCCTGAGGAAACCCTGGGTAAGACCTAGGACTGACTTGCCTTTTATCAGTCCTTAACCTGCCCAGCTCGCTCTCAGGCGGCAGAGGCGGCTGGGGAGAAAGCGACCATCTCTCTCCTCTCGGGCCTCACATAAGCCACCCGTGAGACCCACCTGCATCAGATGAAAAGAGAAGTGATTTTTCCAAGTGCTATTAAATAAATTAGAAACCTTTGAGAAAGTTTTTCTTTTGTTTTTTTTTTCAACCACAATATGAGTATACTTCCCAATGGAATGTCTTTAATGGGTATATTTCAGGACAAAATTTTGCTTCCTAGTCATTTAAAAGTATAAACTTTCATCTGTCTTTATCAAATAAGGGCAGGAAGGCAAGAGATGTTAAGAGGAAGGAAAGATATGAAGTTAATATGTAATGGACATTTTTGAGGAGTCCATCACCTTAAGCACTTGGCCACCTCATCCCATGATGGATCTTTTAAAAATGTCTCATGTCTTCCCCAGTCAGCAGCCATAGAAAATAAAATCACCTCCCAGATGTGTCTACATAGTCTTTATGATCACAGTGAATTTCTAGTTTGTTGCTCCCACAAAAAAAATATGCCAGCTCTCACATGAATAATTTGATTAAACATGATCTGCCAAATTGCTTGCTTTCTGCAAATAAGAAGAATTGAATTCTCTCAGATTGAAATGTGGTTTATTGTAGTTATTCTTTTTCAAAAATTAAAAAAACAATAAAAATAATATGTTATTCATGTATTTTAAATATAGTTCTTGTTTATGGGACTCACATGTGCTGTACATTATTTAGAACTGTAGTCCTAGAAACCCAGTCCTCAGAATATAATTTTTGACAGTAATATTGGGTGAGAAACTACTCATTTTCCATTTCAGATGTTATGGAATTTTTTATAAGGAACATGCCTGATAGTGTAAATAAAACAAGATGCCATTCTGGGAAGCTGATTCCTCTTTATGGCTGAGGAAATTGACCACAGATTTGGGAGTTCTACAGAGAAAAATGGGCTAATGATAGCAGATCTGATTTGTGTGCACATTATATAATTTAAGTAGACAGATTCGACTGAAAAGACACTGTAAAAATCAAGCATTTTGGCTAATAGAATAACACAAAAAAATATGTAATTTTCATATGCAAGAGTTTCATGAAAGATAACACTCTTGTCTACAATAAGCAAGGTTTGTCCAACTTGTAACACTGCTGTCATAGCTTCAAATATAAGAAGGGGACAGTGATGATCTGTAACCCTCTAGCATGAGTTTTACACCTGACATGTGGAAATATATCTACTAACAGTGTTTCTTTATTAAGTAGAAAAGCAGGTAGAAAATAGCACGTGATACTGGTCAAGTTTCTTTGCCAGTTTCCCCTATAGTTTCCAGTCTGGGTCCTGAGAGATAGAGCAGAACACAAGATACTTGCCTTGCACTCATGTATCTACCAAAAATCCTGGTTCAAATCCTGTACACGACAATATGCTCCCCTGAATACGGCCATGGGTACATACTAATCTCAGAGTCAAGAATAACCCCTGAGCACCTCCAGGTGGAACCAAGTATCTGCACCTACCCTTACATAAGTTTCCTTTTAAATCAATCTTCATGAAAATAGAATGTTGAAATCATTTACACAGTTCAACCAACTAAGTGAACTAGTTTTCAAAATTTTCTTCTGGAAAAAATTTTTTAAAAAATTTTTTTGGGTCATACCCAGGGATGCTCAGGGGTTACTTCTTACTCTTTGCTCAGGAATTACTCTGGTGGTACTCAGGGGGACCATATGGGATGCCAAGGATTGAACCTGGGTCTGCCACTAACAAAGCAAATATTCTACTCACTTTTCTATCACTCTGGCTCTATGAAATTTTTAATAGTAAGTAATGCATGGATGTAGGTGGTGTGTCTATACTAGTTTTGTAAAATGGATATATGTACATTTTTAAAGAAAAATAAAATACAGTGCATCTATGAAATTAATCTTCTCTGCAACATGCCTAGATGTTATTAGCATTTCTGTAAAGAGACAGTGAGAATTTACATTCATCTAACCAATAAGGTCTGACCATTAAGTCATAACATTTCAATTCTTGCTGGATGGACTCTCAGACATGGGGCAGAGCTGCTACTTGCCTCCCTGTGCCCAGCTGCTCATGAGGCGTCCAGGAGGCATGGCGGGTTCCTAGCCCTGGCCTGCCATCCCAGCTGAGCCCTCACAAGCCAGACCACCATCCCCCACTCCACGGGGCCCGCCATTTTCCACATCCGGACTTCCCTCTCATCACAACTTCACCCAGCAGATCAGACTATCACAGCCCGGATCATCGACAGCCACCCTGCAGCAGTTTTTTTTTTTTTCAACCCGCCCAGGTATGCTGAACCAGAGACTCTCAGACATGGGGTGGAGCTGCTACTTGCTCTCCCGAGCCCAGCTGCTCGTGAAGCGCCCGGGAGGCATGGCGGGTTCTAGCCCTGGCATGCCACCCCAGCTGAGCCTCACAACAAGCCAGACCACCCTCCCCCCCACTCCATGGGGCCCGCCATTTTCCCACATCTGGACTTCCCTCTCGTCACAACTCAACCCAGCTGACAAGACTATCACAGCCCTGCTGCGCGGGCCGCTAGTGGCCCTCATGGTTTATCAATAAATGCTTTATTTAGAGGTGACTACAACAGTATGCCACCAGCACGGCAAGCCTGGCAAGGTGCTCGTGTCGTATTTGATATGCCAAATACCAGTAACATTTATATTAGGTCATTCCCGTGACCTAATATAATTGTTTGAGGCTCTTTATGTTCCTTGAGCGGGCAGATGCCTTTGGGTTCTACTAGCATGAGACGGGACATATGGAGATATTACTGGTGCCCGCCTAGCAAATTGATGATTAACAGGAAGATAGTGATAGATAGTGATAGTGTTGCTGGATCCTCAATTTTATTCCTGGCTCTGTGCTTAGAGATCACTTGTGGCAATTCTCAGGGAGCCATATATGGTGCCAGTGACTGGATCCATAACATTTGGTTCAAGCAAACAACCCATTTACTGTACTATCACTGCTAGATTATTTTTTATTGTTTCACTTGAAAAATCTGATTGTTCACAACAATTCTTCAGGTAAAAGAAATCACAACATTTCTCTAGAAAGCTGAATGATACTTGTCCAGTTATCCATTGATATGAAGAGGTCAGGGGCCAGATTTCTGCAAAGTTGCTGATAGATCATGACAAAATTTTAGCAATATTATGTTTTAGTCTTCTCTACTATGGGATAACAATAATACTCCATGCTAAGGGGGCTAAATAAGTAACTAAGAGGAATAAACAGGGCTAACCAAGTAACTAAGAGGAATAAACAGGACTAAATCATTGTGAAGAAAATAAATAACTCATATTTGTAAAAAAGCTTGAAATAGTAAATGCTATAAAAGAGCTTGCCAAATCACTTAAATGAATGCTTAGTAAATATTTATTAAATAAATAAAACATTTATTTATTTAAATACTTTTTAAAATAAGGAAAATGGGGTAAGAGAGATAGTATAAGGGCTAAAACGTTTGACTTAATTTCTAGCTCACACACGTTCTAAGACCCTTGACACTTATATGGTCCTGTGAGCACTACCAGGGATCACTGATCCTGAAAAAGACAAGCAGAGCCCTGAAAAATTCTAGATGTGGCCCTAAAGCAAAAAAAAGTCAAATTAAACGAGGAAAAATTAGTTGTGCAATATTTTGCGAATGCATTCACCAGTATGGGAAAGCCCACGGTCTGATACCCAGCACAACACTGGGCCCCAAAACAACTGGGTGAAGCCCCTTGGCACCCCAAACAGGTGCTAATACACCCATAGCTGAGCTGTGTTCCTGGACCTTTCTGGGTTTATTTTAAATGAGGGAAATGTCTGGATTAAATATTTACAAGCATTCTTATGAATATAGTACAAACCACTGAATTGTACACTTTAAAGTTACATTTTACTAATATAATGGTAACTCTATGGTGACCTGAATTAAATCTCTTGTAATGAAAACTAATAAAACCAAGCTCCAGAATTAGCACCCAATCATCCATAGCTTCACCCAATAATTACACTAGAAAAAAAGTGGTTTGAACACAGTCCCATTCTCAACTGAGATTTCTACAACTGAATATTCTTTGCAAGTTAAACTTTTTAGGGTATATGTGCTCTTACAAACTCTTTATCTGGAAAGGAAGTCCTGATTTCTGGAGGACAATGCAAGTATACCTCCTCTATCACAATAACATTACTGGAATTAGCAATATTAGCAGTGGTCTAAGTTTCTGCACAAAAGCCAGGCAGACAGCTGAGGAGTTGGGTGCATGCCCAGGTTAGGTCCCGAGAGGCACGTGTTCCCCTGAGGTCACTACTATGGAATCATCGAGATTCTTACCTGCCCTTCTCCCGCCAAGCCCAGATGGAGATGAACGCGCATAGGGGTATCCTTCAGAGAAATTGAAAGGGTCTGATCCCCCATTGTAAAAGCTGCGCCCCGAGGAGGAGAGAATGGTGTTCGGGGGGGCGCTACGGGCATCTCCCGGTGCTGAAGCTCCTGCTTGATTTGAGGGGAGACAGAGAAAGAGAGAGAAGGATTTTGGGCAGTGGGGTTGGGAGGGAGGAGGACCCGGAGCGGAAAAGGACGCACCGCCTGGGAGTCGCGGAGACTATGGGAAGGACCAGGAGCTGCTGGAAGCTGCTCGCACTGGAAATGTGGCTCTGGTGGAGAAACTCCTGTCTGGCAGGAAAGGAGGGATCCTGGGCGGTGGATCCGGACCCCTGCCCCCTGTCTAATCTGCTAAGCATCTGGCGAGGCCCCAACGTGAACTGCACAGACAGTTCGGGTTACACTGCTTTTACACCATGCAGCCTTAAATGGACATAAGGACATAGTTCTTAAGCTCCTTCAGTACGAGGCTTCAACAAATGTAGCAGACAACAAGGGCTATTTTCCTATTCATCTGGCGGCCTGAAAGGCGACGCGGAAATCGTGAAGATTCTTATTCATCATGGACCATCACATTCCAGAGTCAATGAGCAGAACAACGAGAATGAAACTGCCCTGCACTGTGCAGCCCAGTACGGGCACTCAGAAGTGGTGGCTGTTCTCCTGGAAGAACTCACAGACCCGACCATCAGGAACAGCAAGCTGGAACGCCGCTCGACCTGGCAGCACTGTATGGGCGGCTTAGAGTGGTCAAAATGATCATCAGCGCACACCCCAACCTCATGAGCTGCAACACTGGAAGCACACCCCGCTTCATCTGGCTGCACGGAACGGACACAAAGCGGTGGTTCAGGTGCTGCTGGAAGCAGGGGATGGACGTGAGCTGCCAGACAGAAAAGGGGAGTGCACTTCACGAAGCAGCTCTGTTTGGAAAGGTGGATGTTTTGAGAGTTCTATTAGAAACAGGAATTGATGCCAATATAACAGATAGCTTAGGTAGAACTGTCTTAGACATTCCTGAAAGAACATCCATCTCAGAAATCTCTCCAGATTGCAACACTCTTACAAGAATATTTAGAAGGCCTGGGAAGAGCCACGGTTCTTGAAGAGCATATTCAGGAAGATGCAACACAAGAAACTCAGATTTCACCTCCCGTTGAGTCACCATCCCCAAACGCCAAGAGTGAAACTGTGACTGGGGAGCTCTCGAAACTCCTGGATGAAATAAAGCTCTGCCAAGAAAAAGATTTTTCTTTTGAAGATTTGTGCCACACAATACCAGACCACTACTTAGATAATTTGAGCAAGATGTCAGAGGGAAGAACTTGGGGAAAAATGGAAGCCAGAGTGTAAGAACTTCATCTACAATAAATTTGTCACCAGGAGAAGTGGAAGAAGATGATGATGAAAATACTTGTGGGCCTTCAGGACTCTGGGAAGCCTTAACTCCTTGTAATGGATGTAGAAACCTGGGTTTTCCCCATTCTTGCACAGATATGGACCTTAGGGAGAGACTCTCAGACATGGGGCAGAGCGGTTCCTTGCTCTCCCTGTGCCCAGCCGCTCATGAGGCAGTCGGGAGGCATGGTGGGTTCCAGCCTTGGCCCACCACCCCAGCAGAACCTCACAACAAGCCAGACGACCCCCACCCACTCCATGGGCGCCGCCATTTTCCACATTGGACTTCCCTCTCATCAGAACTCCACCCAGCCGACCAGCCCATCACAGCCCGGATCATTGACACCCACCCTGGAGCAGTTTCTTCCCTCAATCCGGCCCAGGTATGCTGGTCCAGAGACTCTCAGACATGGGGCAGAGCGGTTCGTTGCTCTCCCCTGTGCCCAGCCGCTTCATGAGGCAGTCGGGAGGCATGGTGGGTTCCAGCCTCGGCCCACCACCCCGGCAGAACCTCACAACAAGCCAGATGACCCCCACCCACTCCATGGGCGCTGCCATTTTCCACATTGGACTTCCCTCTCATCAGAACTCCACCCAGCCACCAGCCCATCACAGCCTGGCTGCGGCCGCCATGCGGCCGCATGGTTCATCAATAAAGGCTTTATTTGGAGGTGTTTATAGAGTATGCCTCCTGCACGGCAAGCCTAGCAAGCTGCTCGTGTTGTATTTGATATGCCAAATGCCAGTAACAATTATATTAAGATCATCCTCATGACCTAATATAATGGTTTGAGGCTCTTTATGTTCCTGTACCAAGCCGATGCCCTTGGCTCTACAGCATGTGACAGGACATATTGAGATATTACTGGTGCCCGCTCTAGCAAATAGATGATTAACGGGAAGATCGTGATCGTGATTCACCAGTATCCTCTTCAATATATCAAAAGTCATTGAGTAAAAAATATAATCTTTTTCCTTGATATTTAACAATTTTATACCCATGGCATGTTTCTATTCAATTTATTGGTAATCTTAGTGGCTTTGTAAAAAAGTATCATAATTAAATAGTTGTTTCAATAATATGTTTTTAATGGTCTGCAAAAGATAAACTACATTTTTCATTTGAAGCACTACAGGACAAAAGAGAATGTAATTTTTATTGTTCACTACAGGACAAAAAGAGAATGTAATTTTTATTGTTATGTACAATTGTTCACTGAAAAGTAAGTTTTTATTCTCAACATTTAAGGTTGAAGATATAGCCACTAAATAAAAGATTTTTCTTTTATCTACACACTAATTTTTTTCAGCCTCTTGATTATTAGTCTCAATTTTTGGGGGAAGTATCCTCGACAGGTATTATGACCAAAAATAAGATTATCATCATGGATTGTAAAGAACAGTAAATCAAAACAAATCTACTTTATGTGCAACAAAAGGAAAGAGCAAGAGAAGTTGCTTTCAGAAGTTTAAAGGAATCCTTATGATAAATTATAAGAATATAGGTAAGCATACAGTAAACCACATCTGGTTTGCACTATGAAATGATATTGATCATTGATACCTTGAATTTCAGCATTAACTTAAGAATTTAGCAGTTCAGATTTTATTCCCCTATCTGTAAAAAGCAGTAAAATTAAATCCATCTTGTGATTATATGGACACATAAGTTGTTATTTTTTTAGATAGCTCTTACTTGAAAAAACATCCCATAGAATGGCCAAAATTTGAAACACAAACAACAACAAATGCTGGTGAAGTTGTGCAAACCATGAATTCAGCTACTATTGGTGAAAATGCGAAATGATAGATCACTCTCTAGTTTGACAATTTCTTACAAAACTAAATTTAGTTTTACCATAAAATCCAACAATCATGATCTAATTATCTGATGAGATGAAAATTACATTCGCCTCACATAAGCTTTGAATCAACTAAAATGGTCTATTTTAGGTGAATAGGGAAATAAAGAAATGGTATTTGGAGCATTATTCACCACACTGAAACAAACTATCTGCCCATCACTTGTATCACTTGCCTCCCGTTGTTCATCAATTTGTCGAGTAGGCACCAGTAACATCTCCATATGTCCTGTTGCAAGCAAGTGTAGCCCAAGGGTATCTGCTTGCTCCAGAAACACAAAGAGCCTCAAACTATTCCTTCAGGTCATGGGAATGAGGTCTATGATTGTTGCCGATTTTTGGCATATCAAATACAACACGGGTAGCTTGCCAGGCTCTGCCATGTAGGTGATATACTCTCAGTAGTAAGCTTTCACCTCGAGCATTTACTAATGAACCTCAATGGGAAGAGATCAGCCTTTATCTAGGGTGGATATCTGAGAAGCTGTGGAGTCTAGATGTTGAGAATGACTGATCTCATCGTGTGGGGGTTGCTCTGGTTTCTTGCTAGGCTCACTGGAATGACGGGCCAAGACTAGAACCTGTCTAGAACTGTATACAGTGTATAAATGTGAAAGATCGTGGGAAGGACCTGGTCCTAATTCCAGTATTATCTAAGACTGCCGCGTGCAGATATCTTAGATACCTGCCCATAAACATCCCTAAAATGGATATCACTAGGTGAAAAATATCAAATATGTATTCATACTTATTATTTCAACTATATCACATCCTGGAAAAGGCAAAGATATGCATATAATAAATATATTAATAGCTTTAAGAGATTAAGGTTAGGATGTCGAAGAAAGAACCAATAAACAGGGGAACAGATATTTCATTTTAATGATTTGTTATTGACTAAGGTTCTGTGAATTACAATATTGTTAATGATTGTTTCCTATGCACATAATTCAGAAACCTGCTCCCATAACTGATATATCTACCTCTATCCTATAAGAAACCCGAGTCCTTCCCTTTCAACCCCTTTCAACCCCCCACCACCACCACCACCACCACAAGCTCAATTGTGTTGGATCAGTTTTTGAGTGATGTTGCCTTTGGCCTTTGGTTGCTACTTTATTGTATATATTTAAGTAGTACCTGTGAAAAGATCATTCTGTACAAGGAAGTGAAGATTTTAGAGTAGGAATGTTAGTGTATAGATTCCATAATGAACAGATATATGTTGTCATGTAGTTCCCAAAATCCAAAAAACACATTAAGGAGGAATCACAGTACTCACTATAATAGATTTAGGGTTAGCAAAATATGTCACTGCTAGGCCCTCTGTTGTAGAAGTTATTAATAATGGAAGAGGCTGTGTATAGATGTGAGAATAAGAAGCAAATAAAAAACTCTATAAACTCTTCCCAATGTTTCTGATTATCTAAATCCTTAGGAAATAGTTTATGTAAAAAATTTTAAGGTACTATTATGGCTCAATCTAAAATAACTTATAATATGAAGACACATGGACATGGACGTCCAACATGGGTGTCCGACACGACAGAGCCTGGCAAGCTACCCGTGTCATATTTGACATGCCAAATACCAGTAACAATTACAGACCTCATTCCCATGACCTAATGGAATGGTTTGAGGCTCTTTGTGTTCTTGGAGCGGGATGATGCCCTTGGACTATCTCACATGTGACAGGACATTTTGAGATGTTACTGGTGCCCGCTCGAGCAAATTGATGATATAACGGGAAGACAGTGAGACAGTGATACAGTGATACTATGAAGAATTAAAATTCTGAGCATTCTACCATATAATTGCGGATCTCAAAAGTCTTGCAAATAGGTGTTGCAAGAATTGAATTGTACAAGTTATATGCAAGAATAGGTATTGCAATAAGTTATATGTCTGCTTAATAAAAATAATGGAAATATTCTTTCTTATCTCTCTTGATTTCTTCACTAACCAATTGGTGAGCCTGATTCTGATTAATTAAACTAGCTGTAATATCTACCTTAATGACCTTGCATGGAACAAATGATCATAAGGGGAGAGTCAGGTTTTGTCATTGGGAAAATATCCATAAGGGATATTTCTGGTTCAGAAGGCTGGGAAGTGTTGCTTGGAGTTTGTTACACAGCATTGTGGCCCAGTTTCTGAGTTTTGCCCAGTAATAGCCATTGAAAGAACCTTTGAATGGGGAATCTCACCTCAGAAGAAATTCTTGCTTAACAGAGAATTCTCCTTAGGTCTCTCAAGACCTTTGTTGCATTTGTTAATTGACAGTAAATCATTCACTAAATCAATGACTATAAGTGAGGAAATGAGAGAGGAACTTCCGGAGTGTCTGGGGTGCGGCTGGCCGGGCGGGGCGCTTGGGCTGTGGTAGAGCCCCAGGTCTCGGCAGAAGGTGGAACTACAACCCCCCAGAAGTCCGAGCGGAACCGGAAGTAAACCGTCATTTTGAACTCTCACCCCGGCCTGCCTGCATCTCAGGTAGAGTGTCTGGGGTGCGTGGCTGGCCGGGCGGGCGCCTGGGGCTGTGGTAGAGCCCCAGGTCTCGGCAGAAGGTGGAACTACAACCCCCCAGAAGTCCGAGCGGAACCGGAAGTAAACCGTCATTTTGAACTCTCACCCCGGCCTGCCTGCATCTCAGGTAGAGTGTCTGGGCCGCTTATTATTACTAAAACTAGGAAATTCAACACCAAGGGTAGGTAATACCCTCAAGAAAAAAGAAACAGTACACTAGAGGAATCTATCCCTGAACACCGCAACACCATGGGAAAACAACGCAGATCCCCAGCTCGAAGAACAGATGAAGGAATTGACCGTGAAGAATCAAAAAAGAATACAGATATGCATGATCACTCTGACAATGAAATTAGAGAGGAAATTGGTAGGATGTTTAAGGAGCTCAACGAAAAAAATTGGAGCAGATGTCCAATAAAATACAGGAGACCATAAACGAAGTAGTTGAAAGGGCAGTCAATAAACTTCGGGAGGAAATGAGAGCAGAAATCAGAACCATGCAAAGAGAAATATCATCACTTAAAAACTCAGTAGATGAAATGAAAAACACAATCGGGGCTCTCAACAGTAGGATGACAGCAGCGGAAGAGAGAATCAATGAGACTGAAGATGAGCTGCAGAAAGCACTCAGAGAACTACATAAGATGGAAAAAGATCGGAAAATGGATCAGCAACGGAACAGAGAACAATGGGATGAAGCCAGGCGGAACAACATAAGAATCATCGGAGTCCCAGAGGGACAGGAAAGTAACCCCAAGGAAATTAAAACAGTTAAAAACATCCTGGCTGAAAAGTTCCCGAGTTAAAGGATGAAGGCATCCAGATCCAAGAAGCCCGACGTGTACCAGCAAGAAGAGACCCCAATAGAAAGACCCCAAGACACATCCTAGTCAAAGTAATGGATGCCATAGACAGAGACAGAATTCTTCAGGCAGCAAGATCAAAGAAGGAAATTGTGTACAAAGGAGCATCCATTCGACTTTCAGCAGACTTCTCAGAAGACACCCTCCAAGCCCGAAGGCAGTGGTGGGATATAGTAAAAAAACTTAATGAAATGAATGCCTCAGCAAGAATTCTTTATCCAGCTAAACTCTCACTCAGATTTGAAGGACAGATATACAACTTCTTGGATAAACAACAGCTTAGGAACTTTGTAAAATCAAAACCAACCTTAAAAGAAGGACTGAATGATCTACTATAAGACGAAACATAACCCAAAAGAACAACCAACCTATACAGAGAGATGGCACAAAATCCCATGACAATAATATCTCTCAATGTCAACGGTCTAAATGCACCAGTTAAGAGACACAGAGTGGCAAAATGGATCACAAAATTGAATCCGACATTCTGCTGCCTTCAAGAAACACACCTGAACAATCGGAGCAAAGACAGGCTCAAAATAAAAGGCTGGAAAACAATCCTTCACTCAAACAACCCATCCAAAAAGGCTGGGGTAGCCATACTGGTATCTGACAACATAGACTTCAGGCTGAAGAAGGTCAGAAGGGACAGTGAAGGTCACTTGTTAATAGTCAAGGGATGCATATATCAGGAAGAAATCACGCTATTAAACATATATGCACCCAACGAGGGGCCAGCAAAATACCTAAAACAACTACTAACAGACTTCAAAGAAGACATTGACAGCAATACAATTGTAGTTGGAGACTTCAACACTGCTCTATCAACCCTGGATAGATCAACAAGATTGAAACTTACCAAGGAAATACTGGCCCTAAAAAGAGGAGATGGAAGAAAGAGGGCTAGTAGACATATACAGGACATTTCATCCCCAAAAAAGCTGAATACACTTTCTTCTCCAGTGCACATGGAACATACTCAAAAAATAGATCACATGCTGAGCCATAAATCATACCTCCATAAAATCAAGAAGATCGAAATTGTGCCAACTATTTTTTCAGACCATGATGCACTGAAAATAGAAGTTAATTGTACACAAAAACAGAGACCAATAGCAAGTACCTGGAAACTAAACAGCTCACTGCTGAACAACCAGCAAGTCATAAAAAAGAAATCAAAGAGGAAATGCAAAGATTCCTTGAAACAAATGAGACTGAAGACACGAATAGAGGCAAGTTCATAGCTCTTCAGGCATTCATCAGAAAAGAAGAAAAGGCCATCATAAACAGTCTGACTTCACAACTTAAGATCTTAGAGAGTGATCAACAAAAAGGAGCCCAACCCAAGCAGAAAGAAAGAAATAATAAAACTTAGAGCAGAAATCAATGAGATGGAATGTCAAAAAACAATCCAGAAGATCAACGAAACCAAAAGCTGGTTCTTTGAAAAAAATAAACAAGATTGACAAACCACTTGCAAGACTTGTAAGAAAAGGAAAAAGAGAGAACCCAAATAAATAGAATCAGAAATGAAAACGGAGACATCACAACTGAAAACACAGAAATTCAAAAGATCATCAGAGATTACTATGAGAGCCTGTATGCCACGAAACAAGAGAACCTAGAAGAAATGGACAAATTCCTGAATTCCTATAGCTTCCCAAGTCTGCAACAAGAAGATTTGGAATACCTCAACAAACCTATCTCCATCGAGGAAATAGAATCGGTAATCAAAAGTCTCCCTAAACACAAAAGCCCAGGCCCAGATGGATTCACCAGTGAATTCTACAAAACCTTTAAAGAGGACCTACTCCCAATTCTTTTTAAGCCCTTCCGGCAAATTGAAGAAACAGAAATACTCCCAAATAGCTTTTACGAGGCACATATCACCCTGCTACCCAAAGCAGACAAAGATGTCACAAAAAAGGAAAACTACAGACCAATCTCCCTGATGAATACAGATGCTAAGATCTTCAACAAAATACTAACAAATAGAATCCAAAGAGTCATCAAAAAGATTGTACACCATGACCAAGTGGGATTCATCCCAGGAATGCAAGGATGGTTCAACATCCGCAAGTCAATCAACATAATACATCATATCAACAAAAAGAAAAATAAAAACCATATGATCATATCAATAGATGCAGAGAAGGCATTTGACAAGATTCAACACCCGTTCATGATGAAAGCTCTCCGTAAAATGGGGATTGAAGGAACCTTCCTCAAAATATCCAGGCCATCTACTACAAGCCCACAGCGAGCATCATTCTCAATGGGGAAAATCTGAAAGCCTTCCCCTTAAGATCAGGGACAAGACAAGGCTGCCCACTCTCACCACTTCTATTCAATATAGTACTGGAAGTACTTGCCATAGCAATCAGGGAAGAAAAAGACATTAAGGGCATCCAGATAGGAAGGGAAGAAGCCAAGTTATCACTATTTGCAGATGACATGATATTATACCTGGAAAACCCAAAACTCTCTACCAAGAGGCTCCTAGAAATAATACATTCTTACAGTAGAGTAGCAGGATACAAAATCAATACCCAAAAGTCAATGGCCTTCCTATATGCAAACAGCGAAAGAGAAGAAAGGGACATTAAAGAAACGATCTCATTCACAATTGCACCGCAGAAAATCAGATACTTAGGAATCAGTCTGACAAAGAATGTAAAGGATCTCTACAAAGAAAACTACAAAACGTTACTTCAGGAAATAAAAGAAGACCTGAGGAAATGGAGACACATTCCCTGCTCATGGATTGGAAGGATTAACATTATCAAAATGGTAATACTCCCTAGAGCTTTATACAGATTCAATGCGGTCCCTATAAAGATACCCATGATGTTCTTCAAAGAAATTGAACAAACACTCCCTGAAATTTGTATGGAATAATAAAACCCCACGAATAGCTAAAGCAATCCTTGGGAAAAAGAAGATGGGAGGTATCACTTTCCCCAACCTCAAGCTCTACTACAGAGCAGTTGTAATTAAGACAGTGTGGTATTGGTATAGAGACAGACCCGTAGACCTATGGAATAGAACTGAGTATCCTGAAACGCACTCACAAATATACAACCACTTAATCTTCGATAAAGGAGCAAAAAATATTAAGTGGAGCAAAGAAAGCCTCTTCAACAAGTGGTGCTGGGAAAACTGGGCAGCTACATGTAAAAAATGAACTTAGACCTCCTTCTAACGCCATGCACAAAAGTCAGATCAAAATGGATTCTAGTTCTCGATATCAGACATGAATCTATAAGGTTCATCGAAGAAAACATGGGAGAAACGCTCTATGACATAGAAACGAAAAGTATCTTTAAAGACGACACACCACTGACCAAGCAAATGGAAGCAAAGATAAACAAATGGGATTATATAAAATTGAAAAGCTTCTGCACCTCAAAAGAAACGGTGACCAAGATACAAAGACAATCCACAGAGTGGGAAAGGATATTCACCCAATACCCATCTGACAAGGGGTTAATATCCAGAATATATCAGGCACTGGTAGCACTCCACAAGAAGAAAACAGCCAACCCCATCAAAAAATGGGGAGAAGAAATGAACAGAAGCTTCCAAAAAAGAAGAAATTCGAATGGCCAAAAGGCATATAAAAAAGTGCTCTTCATCTTTAATCATCAGGGAGATGCAAATCAAAACAACAATGAGGTACCATCTCACCCCACAGAGACTGGCACACATCCAAAACAGCAAGAACAACCAGTGCTGGCGTGGATGTGGGGAAAAAAGGGACTCTCATCCACTGCTGGTGGGAGTGCCGACTGGTCCAGCCCTTTTGGAAAACAATATGGGCATTCCTCCGAAAGCTAGATATTGAGCTCCCATTTGATCCAGCAATAGCACTCCTGGGAATATACCCTAGAGACCGAAAAACACATAGCAGAAACACTATCTGTACTTCTTTATTCATCTCTGGCTATTCACTATAGCTAGAATCTGGAAACAACCTAAATGCCCGAGAACAGAGGACTGGCTAAAGAAACTGTGGTTCATCTACATTATGGAATACTATGCAGCTGTCAGAAAGGATGAAATTATGAAATTTACCTGCAAATGGATGGACATGGAGTTTATCATGCTGAGTGAATTTAGTCAGAAGGAAAAGGACAGATATAGAATGACTGCATTCATTAATAGGATATAGATACCAGTGTTTTTACTAAATATGGGAAATGGTAATGGCAGATTAAAACTCACCACTGAATATACACAAAGAGACTTAAGTGATAAACTCTGAATATCTGCAGGGCTAGCCATAATGTGTAAAATAAAGAGGGAGAGAGATGCAGAGACAGAGAGAGAGACAGAGAGAGAAAGAGAGGAAACTGGGGTACCTGCTATTAGGCGGGTGGGAGGAGAGGAGGGAGGGTACATTGGTGGTGGAAATGGGGCACTGGTGGAGGGATGGGTGCTGGAATACTGTATTACCAAGAACCAATTATGAACACCTTTGTAATTGTGTGCTTTCACGGTGGTATAATAAAAAAATTTAAAAAAAAAGAGAGAG
>JAJIBD010005460.1:0-137604 GCA_021461705.1 Cryptotis parvus
TCCTGGCTCTGCACTCAGGAATCACTCCTGGCAGTCCTCGGGGACCATACGGGATGCCAGGCATCAAACCCAGTTTGGCAGAGTGCAAGGCAAGCACCTTCCTTACTGTGCTGTCTATCAGGCTCCTGTCCTTAAGGCTTTTACTATCCATTTCAGCAAGGACGCAAGATCACCTAGATTGACTCCAATTGTTCCCTGACCTTCCATTTCTGCCATGCATTGCATGTGATTTTACAGCCCACTTCTTGAAGGTAGGAACCATGTATAACAACAACATAATGTTAGAAATGGAAAGAATTTCACTCTTCTTTGATCCCATTCCACCTTGCTCAGGTGAAGAAAAAAAATAACCCCAAAGTCAAGGATACTGCTATTACTTCCCTCTAAGAAAACAAGGAATTTGGGGAAAACAACACTGAAGTGGAAAACCAAGTGTGATGTCCATCATGGATAGCCTTGACCTGTTTTTCCTAATACAATTTTGTTTCTTCCATTAAATGGCTTCTTTCTCTCTCTTTTTTTAAATTTTTTTTTTATTATACCACCGTGAAACATACAATTACAAAGGGTGTTCATAATTGGTTCTTGGTAATACAGTATTCCAGCACCCATCCCTCCACCAGTGCCCCATTTCCACCACCAATGTACCCCACCCCTCCCGCCCCCCCCAGGCCGCCTTAATAGCAGGTACCCCAGTTTCCTCTCTTTCTCTCTCTATCTCTCTCTGTCTCTGCATCTCTCTCCCTCTTATTTTACACATTGTGGCTAGCCCTGCAGATATTTAGAGTTTATCACTTAAGTCTCTTTGTGTATATTCAATGGTGAGTTTTAATCTGCCATTACCATTTCCCTTATTTAGTAAAACACTGGTATCTATTTATATCCTATTAATGAATGCAGTCATTCTATATCTGTCCTTTTCCTTCTGACTAATTTCACTCAGCATGATAGACTCCATGTCCATCCATTTGCAGGTAAATTTCATAATTTCATCTTTTCTGACAGCCGCATAGTATTCCATAGTGTAGATGAACCACAGTTTCTTTAGCCAGTCCTCTGTTCTCAGGCATTTAGGTTGTTTCCAGATTCTAGCTATAGTGAATAGCGCAGAGATGAATAAAGAAGTACAGATAGTGTTTCTGCTATGTGTTTTTCTGTCTCTAGGTATATTCCCAGGAGTGCTACTGCTGGATCAAATGGGAGCTCAATAGCTAGCTTTCGGAGGAATGCCCATATTGTTTTCCAAAAGGGCTGCACCAGTCGGCACTCCCACCAGCAGTGGATGAGAGTCCCTTTTTCCCCACATCCACGCCAGCACCGGTTGTTCTTGCTGTTTTGGATGTGTGCCAGTCTCTGTGGTGTGAGATGGTATCTCATTGTTGTTTTGATTTGCATCTCCCTGATGATTAAAGATGAAGAGCACTTTTTCATATGCCTTTTGGCCATTCGAATTTCTTCTTTTTTGGAAGCTTCTGTTCATTTCTTCCCCCCATATTTTGATGGGGTTGGATGTTTTCTTCTTGTGGAGTGCTACCAGTGCCTGATATATCCTGGATATTAACCCCTTGTCAGATGGGTATTGGGTGAATATCCTTTCCCACTCTGTGGATTGTCTTTGTATCTTGGTCACCATTTCTTTTGAGGTGCAGAAGCTTTTCAATTTTATATAATCCCATTTGTTTATCATTGCTTCCGTTTGCTTGGTCAGTGGTGTGTCGTCTTTAAAGATACTTTTCGTTTAGATGTTGTAGAGCGTTTCTCCTATGTTTCTCTTTTATTTTGATTACTAAGAAAAGCTTCATGTGTTACTTGCTGAGAGTGCTTGTGCCTGCCACACTTTGACAGCGGCTTTCAGGAGGGCACACTTCATCCTGTCGTGGACGGAGCCAGCACACACTCCTACTAGGGGCCCTGCCAACACGCCTTCTTCATTTTCAACAGTTACTTAAGAACTTCCAGGTCTCATGGCGCCAGCTCCTTGAAATCAAACTGGCACGTACCCCATGCAGATTTGGGGCCTTTTGTGCAAAGGTAAACAATTCTATGCCCAGGGCTTCAGAGCAGCTAGTTTTGTAGAGAGCCATGGACAAGAAGTGAAATGCAGGTCCATTCTTAGTGTCTCTGGATATCATTCCCAGAAGAGTACGAAGTCCTTGTGAGTTCCAAAGTCGAACAGGGCCTCTATAGTGACCTCTGTAACGTGGAATAAAGGAAGGATGTTTTCTAAGAAATAATCTTCTGAGGCCACAGCTGTAGTTCAGCAGATCAGACACTTGCTTTGCACACAGCTGACCTGGATTCAATCCCTAGCACCCTGTATGGTGTGATCACCAGGAGTGATCCCTGAGCACAGAGCCAGGAGGAAGCCCTGATCACTGCTGGATGTTGTCCCAAAATAAAACAAGTAAATTTAAAAATAAGCGTGTGTGTGTGTAGGTGCACGCGCGCCTGCATGGATGTGTGCACACTCACATGCATAAGCGCTGCTACGCATTGGACATAGTACTCAAGAAAACAATAAGATTCAGACGATGTTAATGCTACAGATTGTGGAATAATTCAAGTCTAGGTTCAAATCTTCTACCACTTTCTTTTTGAACTTTGAGCATCTCTAAGTTTTGGTTTCCTTATATGTATATCTATATCTATATCTATATATATAGATATATATATAAAAGAAAAATCAGAGTATCTACCTTTTTTTGGTCTCTCTTTTTACTTATAGTTTTCTTTGGTTTTGTTTCTTTGGCCACATCTGGAAGTTCTTGTGGGCTACTCCTGACTCACAGCTTGCTCCCAGGGACCATGTGGTGCCAAGGAACTGGGCAATCACATATAAAACATTTGCTCCCACCATTTGAGCTATCTTCCCACACTGCTTTCCAAAATGAAGAAGAAGAAGAAGACGAAGAAGAAGACGAAGAAGAAGACAAAGAAGAAGAAGAAGAAGAAGAAGAAGAAGAAGAAGAAGAAGAAGAAGAAGAAGAAGAAGAAGAAGAAGAAGAAGAAGAAGAAGAAGAAGAAGAAGAAGAAGAAGAAAGATAATTCTTCACATAAACTAAATAAATAAGTGGGAAATACATTTATAGCTATCCTGAAATTCAACACACATCTTTTGATATCTTGCTTTGAAAAAAAATCATAGTCAAAGATAGGTCAAGGGGCTGAAGAGCCTGTACAGGGTTCTTGTCCTGCATATGACTGACCCTGGTTCTATCTCCAGCACTGTCAGAAGTGATCTCTGAGCACAGTCAACAGTAAGCACAATCTCTACCAGATGTGGAATACCCCGCCAAGTTGTAAGAAAGTTGACAGTAAAAATAATTTCAAAAAAATGCTACCATTAAAAACTCTAAAGATGAGAGAGGAGAGAGAGAGAGAGAGGAGGGAGAAAGAGAGAGAAGGAAAGGAAAAGTGCCTGCTATAGAGGCAGACTGGAGGAGGGAGGGAATTTGGGGCCATTGGTGGTGGGAATAGGGCACTGGTGGAGGGGCAGGTGCAGGAACAATGTATGACTGAAACCCAATCATGAACATTTTTTGTAATTGTATATCGCAGGGAGGTATAATAAAAAAAAATTAAAAAGAACTCTTCGTATGAACAATTTGAACCTCAAAATTCCTATATTGTCACTTTAAAAAATAATTGGGAGGAGGGGTCAGAGGGTTTTGGGTCACAACCAGGACCACTCAGGGACTACGCCTGGCTCTATGATCAAGGGTTACCTCCCAGTTCTGTGCCTAGGGATTACCTTTAGCAGTACTTGAGGCACCATGCAGGGCCAGGGATCAAACTGAGGTCATCTGTATGCCAGGCAAGCATCTTACCCTTATAGAGTCGATCTCTCTGTCTCTCCCTCTCCTCTCTCTCTGTCTCTGTCTCTCTTACTCTCTCTCTCTTCCTAATATTTTTTCAAAGTTACAAAATCCTGGGGTCAGAGAGAACAGGAGGTAAGATGCTAGCCTGCATGTGGCCAACTTTGGCTGGATTCCTGATACTGCATATGATCCCTTAAGCAATGTCCCTGAGTACTGGGGGTAGAGCCCCCAAACAGAAAAGGAATAAGAAAAGAAAAATTTAAAAAAGAAAATCTTTTCTTTAAATCATACTTAAAAAAGAAAAGAAAGCCACTAGAGATGACTCCTCACATAATTAAAACAGTTCAGGTCATTTATTTCTGTTTGCAGGGAAGGGCGGGTGTCCAGAAAAGGCAGCTATGCCGAGGTCTGATCCCTTTCCTCGCTGAAATAGGTCTCAGTTCGTTTCCTTCAGACACCAACTGGAGTCCAGCCAAGCCAACAGCACTGTTGGCTTTCTAAGGATTTCCTGTTACCCGTCACTCTGCACTCATCTTTTCTAAGAGCAGAACATTCAATTTACAGCTATTTTTTTCTTTTCCTCATGGATAAATTAAAATTGATAGTAGAAGTATGGAAAATAACCCTTGCTACAGTTTTCCTTCAGTTCTGCCAAAATAAAACAAAAGGGCGCCCCAGAACTTACCAGAATACACAAACCAGTCTTACACAACCGGAAAGGATTTAGTGCGCTTCTGAGTGAATGCAGATTGCGGTCACGCTCACTCATGGCCGGTCTCTCGCTGTGTACCGAGGATCTCTCCTCCCCAAACAAAATGACTCGAATCTCCAAACAAAACAGCTCAGACGTGCTTGCAGTGGTGCTTTTCTGAACGTAATTGGAATCCAAGGACAAGAATATTTCTGTCTGGGAGGAACACTTTGGTTGCGGTGAAATGGGGCAGAGATACGAGGAAAAAGCATGGCCCTTCTGCTCCCACCGGCTCGTCTCAGCCAGCAGGGGCAAAGTCTCCCTGCCATGGCAGAGAAAAGGGGTCCTGGGATGTATGCCCAAGCAAAATGGCACCGAGAGGGTTTTAGCTTCCAGGGGCAACAGTGTCAGAAAACTTTTCTTCCAAATGGGGCCGGAGAGATAGTAAAGAGGAGAGGGCGAGAGATAGTAAAGAGGAGAGGGTGTTTGTCTTGCAGCGGCTGACCCGGGATAGATCCCCGGCATCCCATATGGTCCTCTGCGCATCACAAGGAGTAATTCCTGAGTGCAGAGCCAAGGGTAACCACCCTGAGCATCACTGGGTGTGACCCGAAAATAAAAAAAAAATCTATCACACATGGAGCTGCTTCGAGCTGTGTGCAGTTTCCTTTTGGTTCCCCCTTCCTACCAGAAGGAAAAATATGCTACCCACACAGCAGAGCCTGGCAAGCTACCCGTGTCATATTTGTTATGCCAAATACCAGTAACCATTATAGAACTCATTCCTATAACCTGATAGAATGGTTTGAGGCTCTTTATGTTCCTGGAGTAAGCAGGTGCCCTTGGCTCTACATGCATGAGACAGGACATATGGAGATGTTACTGGTGCCCGCTAGAGCAAATCGATGATGAACGGGAAGACAGTGATACAGTGATATTCCTACCAGAGCAGACCTCAGAAAAGCTGTCATCAGGACCTGGAGAGAAGTACCTGGGTTATAGTGCTCACCCTGCATGCACTGACCCCTGTTCCATGTCTTGCACCACATAGGATCCACGTGTACCACTAGGAGTAGTTCCTGAACTCAGAGCCTGGAGTAAGTCCTGAGAACCACCAGGTGGAACCCCAAAACAAACCAACCAAGATTGTGATCAAAAGCTCTGAGAGCTTATTAAATATGCAAGATATCTGGAACTTCCCCCTGGAGACTGACAGGTGTAATGAGATAATGAATTAATATTATCCTTGAGGAGATATTGGGAGCACCTGGCTGCACTCAGGGCTTCCTCCTGGCTCTGTGCTTGGGGATTGCTCCTGATGGTGCCTGTAGGGTGTTTGGGAAAGAAGAGGGTCAGCTGCTTGCAAGACAAGCGCTCTACCTGCTGTACTATCACTCTGGCCCAGAAATCGGAATTTTTAGTAAGAATAAAGGCAAGAGTGTGATGCTGGCTGCTTGGCCCCACTGGCTTTCTGTGATCTCATGCTGGGTACCACATCCTCTTTCCAAACTACCAGGCCCCGATTCTCCACCTGGCAAAGTGCAATCCGGCAATGCAGAAGGTGCCAACTGCCCTCTCCCAGAGGGGCATCACCTTTTAATATGGGGGAGAGATAGAGGAGGCTGAAACACCTTCCTAGAGAAGAGGTGCACACTCAAGGTTGTCACCAGCAGATCAGCTGAAGGCAGGTGATTGGGGCTATGCTCAGATCCCTGTAGGCACAGACATAGTCAGAAAAAAGGAAGTCACAAGGCCACAGAGATAGGAGAGCTGGAAGGACGCTTGCCTGGAATGCAGCTGGTGTGGATTTGAGCCCCGGGAACCTCATAGGTCTCATGAGACCCCTTCTCACCCCAGGTGTGACTCCTGAGCATAGAGCCAGGAGGAAGCTCTGAGCACTGCCAAGTGTGGTCTCCCTGGTGGAGTGAGGGTAGGTGCTGAGGTGTTCGAAATGAAGGCAGAAAGTCTGGGCCAGGGCTCTCCTTGGAGCCAGGGATGCAAGTTCCCTAGAGTTTGAGTTCCTGGCCACAGGAATACACTTTGTTAGCCTGTGGCACTCGCTCCTGCTTCCCTGGCCTTTGTAGTTGGGTCTGATATTGCACTGTCCAATGCTGATGATCACAGATCTCGGGGACGCCCCTGGAGCTTGAGAAACAAACATGATGGTCTCCGTTTCCCGTGGGACATGTCACCCAGTATGCTTCCTGTGTCAGGAAACCTGCTGTTGTTCCATTGTTCCTCCTGAACCGAGGACACTGGACACTGGACACTGGATACCAGACGTTGCTTGGTCAGGCTGTGGAGCTTGACCATTCATTCTTGTTGGCTCATCATGGGAGCTCATGGAGGTCACTGAGAGAGGAGAGTGCAGCAACAGGTTTCAGCACACCCCTCATCCCCAGACACTAAGCTAACAGTCTACCCCCACTTAGGCCCCTCTAAGTTGCTGACAGCCGGGCCCAGATTAGGGCATGTTTCACACCCATTGAACAAAGAAGGCGGATTGCTCCTGGGATGGGCAATGGGCTTCCTGGAGTGTCAACCCGGTAAGCAGAGCTGTAATTTGTCCTGACTTCATCACCCAGATGCTCAGCACTCCTCCAGTCTACCTCTCTCCCTTGAGCTCATTACAATCTATTTAGTTACAGTGATTAATTTGCAAGCACCAAAGTACTGAACGGATGGACACTATGAAAGCATGTACTTCTAGGTGTGGGAAGTCCATGCTTTGGGGGACAAAATGGGGACCATACTTGCCAGAATTGAACTAAAATGTAATCAAAGTCAGATGGTACCTATTCCACCAACAGATATTCATAAAATGTCCAACACCCTAGAGAAGAGTCTGCTGCAACGTAAAACCTATCCAAGCAACATGCTCCAAACTGTATTTGCAAGCTTCCCTCTTTTCCACCGGAGACAGGACAGCTTTTTAACTCCAGGGCATTCGTTCAAATCTGCTGTCGATTTGAATTGATGGGAAACGGCTCCCTCCTGACAGCCCTGCAGTGGGCTGTGCTCATTCTCTCTCAATTGGAGCTCCCAGAAGGCAGAGCTGTCTGAACACAGATGCGGAACACCACTGGCTGCTGCCGAACCGCAGGACAGAGTGGGGGAAAAGCTGAGGAAGAGCTCGGCTTCCTTTAAAAACATTCTTTACAGGGACCCCCTACTTAAGGCAAAACAGATGCTCCTGAGAAACATCATTTCGGGCCAGGGAAGGCTGAGTCCTGCCACTCAGCGGACTTTCATTCAGGTCGTCCCTGGCGCAGCTCCTCTCTCTCCTGCCAATCCTCTTTATTCTGTCGTGGAAGCGTAATCGGGTCGTGTGCATGCCCCCACAGAGACCCCAAACCCAGTGCTAGATCAACTCAACATGGATATCTCTGGATAAAGAGGAAATTTCTCGCTGGTTGTATATGTGACTCTAACCAAATCACAGCAGAGTTAGAGTGGCTGGGACCCAGGGAGAGAGTGCAAAGAGCTGGAGCTGTGCTGTGCATGGCGGACCCACAGGTTAGATATAGGGTCCCCACAGCACCGCTGGTGAGAAACTGTGGGGACAGTCACGGTGGTGGTGGGATTGGTGTTGGAACATTGAATGGCCTAAACAACTTTGTAATTTGTATTGTAAACAACTTTGTCAACTCTGTTGTTTAAATAAAGGACAAAAAGAATTCCTTTCAGTGTAGAAAAGAACTAAATGAGAATCACAATCTGAGAATTGCATTATTGAGTATTGACAAGGATCTGTGACTGTGGGAACAAACTTTATTTTTTGGGGGAGGGCCATACCCGGCAATGCTCAGGGCTTACTCCTGCCTCTGCACTCAGGAATTACTCCTGGCGGTCCTTGGGGGACCATATGGGATGCCGGGATTGAACCTGCATAGGCTGCATATAAGGCAAACACCCTAACCACTGGACCATCACTCCAGTCCCAAAGTCTTAACATTTATTTAACTTTGGGAGTGGTCTCCCAAGCAGTGCTTAGGAGACCCAGTTTCCCTTTCTTAAGTCCTAGTGCTTCAGTCAGATTACTAGGTCAGTGTGAGAATCTTGAGATGTGGTGGCTTGGGCCTGTGTGCAGTGCATTTACCTGGGTCACCCTCTCAGTGCTCTGGGGTCTGGACCAGGTGATGCTGAGGATCAAAACAAGGTTGGCACATACAAGGTAAGTGCATTAAACTCTACACCACTGTCATAGTAGGTTTGGTTAGCTGGCTGGGTCCCTGGGAAACTAAAATCAGCACCCAGGACTCCAGATGTCTTTGGTACCTTAGTTCATTTATTTAACAGCAAAGGTGGATTATTTGCTTTTTTATCATCCATCCATCCATCCATCCATCCATCCATCCATCCATCCATCCATCCATCCATCCATCCATCCATCCATCCATCCATCCATCCATCCATCCATCCATCCATCCATCCATCCATCCATCCATCCATCCATCCATCCATCCATCCATCCATCCATTTGCTTTATGGATCACACACTCCTGGCTCTGCACTCAGGAATTACTCCTGGCAGTGTTCAGGGTGTCATATGGAATGCTGGGATCGAACTCGGGTCAGCTGCATGCAAGGAAACACCCTCCCCATTGTACTATCACCCTGGCCCAAGGCAGGTATTTTCCTCTGAGCTACAGTCAACCAGTCTCCCCGCCTTCCTCTGAAGAGAGGGCCACCAGGAAGCCAGTTCGCCTCACCTTTTTGTTTTGGGGGGGCAGGGGGTGGCACACAGAGTGGTGCTCAGAGTTTACTCCTGTCTCTGTGCTGAGCGATCACTCTCCCGGTGGGGGCTTAGGGGAACATGTGGGGTGGCAGGTCCTGAGCCAAGGTGGGCCGTGTGCAAGCAAGTGCCCTCCCCTCTGAATTATCTCTCCATATCCTTTAATCCTGTTCTTTGCCCCCTTTTGGCTTCACCATTGTTCTCCCTGCAGTCAGGCATGCGTGAAGGTCACCGTGTCTTTTGGGGCTGTGGTGAGATCCAAAGAGGCCTAGTGGGAAGACACTAGTTTTCTATCTTACTTGGCATGCGCTTCCCCTTTCTGCTGCCAACTGGTTGCCCCCATGAAGTGGGGGATGGGGTGGGGAGCGGGGGTGTGGATTCAAAATGACCAGCTGGATTAACTAGATTAGCTGGTGCCCTTCCCTCTTGTTGTAGCACACCTGCCCAGAGCCTCTGCATATGGCCTGGAGTTGCCTCCTGCAGGTAACTTTGTAGATAGGAGGAGGACAGTTTGAATGTGGCAGTTTATCTGGCCATATATTTTATACTGGCTGGTATAAATATTCTCTCATGCTGCCACAAACATCGTGGGACTAGGTAGATCTTACCGGTGTATTTGCCTGACCACGTTGGATCTCTAATTAGACCAGAGAGAAATGCTGTTTGCCTCCAAGCAAGCAAGCATGGCTCTCTGATGAGTCAAAGCTAATATATAGTACAACCATGAAGAAAAGACGAGATTTTGTGAAGGCTTGGAGAAATATTTATACCAGCCAGTATAGAATACATGGTCAGATAAACTGCCACATTCAAGCTGTCCTCCTCCTCTCCACAAAGTGACCTGCAGGAGGCAACCCAGGCCAGATGCAGAGGCTCTGGGCAGGTGTACTGCAAACAACTACCCCTGTTTAGTTTACTATAATAAAATAGAAAAAATACAAAACTGGGCAGGTGTACTGCAACACCCTCTCCAATCCATTAATACTCTCTGATCCATCTTAACTTCTTTTATGTTTATTTATTTATTTTTTGGATTGTAGTATTTGGGCTACACTCAGCTCTGTGCTCAGGGACCATTCCTCGAAGGCTCAGGGGATCATATGGGGTTCTAGGGTCAGTCAAGTGCAAGGCAAGCACCCTCCCTGCTGTGCTATCACTTTGGCCCTTGTCTTAACATTTTAATGAGCTTTTTAATAAATACACACCAGAGGTCAGAGTGATAGTACAGTGGGTAGGGCATTTGCCTGGTATAATAAGGCCAATCCAGGTTCAATTCCTGGCATCCCATATGGTCCCTTGAGTACTTCCAGAAGTAATTCTTGAGTGCAGAGATAGGAGAAACCCCTGAGCATTGTTGGGTGTGACCCAAAGAGCCCCACCACCCACAAATAAACACCAGTACCATGCTAAAGTAAAATGACTTACATGCCAAAGAAAAATAGCACTTAAGAAGCAAATCAAGGGGCCGGAGCGATAGCCCAGCGGGTAGGACGTTTGCCTTGACGCTGCCAGCCTGTGCTGACCCAGGTTCGAACCCCAGCATCCCATATGGTCCCCTGAGCACTGCCAGGAGTAATTTCTGAGTGCAGAGCCAGGAGAAACCCCTGACATTGCCGGGTGTGACCCAAAAAAGCAAAAAAAAAAATAAATAAAAGAAGCAACAAATCAAAAAGAGGAGGGTTGGAAGTAATACAGGGTCAAGGGTCAGGGGCCGTGGTCCCTTTATGGTGTGGAGGTGAAGAACCCATATACATATACACTACTGCGAGCATGGGGCCCAAAGGAGTCAGTTTGGTGGCAGGAGGGAACCTGGGGTAAATGATGGAGGGATGGGGACATGGGGGGTGTGTAATTGGGGGGCAGGGGAGGGGGACAATGGCACTGTATGCTCCAAAACCCACTGTAAACGACTACATAAATCACGCCTAAATAAAGCTTAAAATTATTTACATAAGTAATTTCATTTTACACCCTCCCCACTTCCCACCCAAACACTGTAAGACTGAGAATTCAGGGTTTGAGTTAGCAGGGAGTTGAGTTCCATTTTCATCAAAGATCTGCTACATAAATTAGACCAATTACACATCTCTAGGACTCAGTTTCTTCTTTGGAAACTATTATCATGTGTATATGTATATATATATATATATATATATATCACTATATATATATCACAGTGATACAGTGATATATATATATCACTGTATCACTGTGATATATATATCACTGTATCACTGTGATTGATATATATATATATATATATATATATATCACTGTATCACTGTCTTCCCGCTCATCATCGATTTGCTTGAGCGGCCCCAGTAACGTCTCCATATGTCCTGTCTCATGCTAGTAGAGCCCAAGGCATCTGCTTGCTCCAGGAACATAAAGAGCCTCAATCCATTCCGGAATGAGGTCTATAATTGTTACTGGTATTTGGCATATCAAATACAACACGGGTAGCTTGCCAGGCTCTGCTGTGCAGGTAGCATACTCTTGTAGATATCTCTAAGTCCAGCATTTATTGATGAACGCGCGCCGCTGATAGGCTGGTCTGTATATATATATATACATACATATTTTGCTTTTTGGGTCACACCCAGCAATACTCAGGAATTACTCCTGGTGGTGCTCGGGAGACCATATGGGATGCAGGGGATCGAACCCGGGTCCGGTTGCATGCGAGGCAAACACCTTACCCGCTGTGCTATGGCTCTGGCCCCATCACATATAATATCACAGAAATATTATCATAGGTAATCATGGTAGGGATGTGCTTTCTCTAAGGAGTATCTTACTGTAGTGGCTGCATGGTTTCAACAACAAAAAAATTCAATAAAAGGGTTTACTTCTTAAATGTATTGCAAGCCACAATGTATAAGAGAAGGGTGGGGAGAGAGAGAGAGAGAGAGTCAGAGACAGAGAAAAGTGTCTGCCATAGAGACAGGAGGGGTGGGGGGGAAAACAGGGCATGTTGGGAAATGTGCACTGGTGGAGGGACGGGTTTTGGAACACTGTATGACTGTAACCAAATCATGAACATCTTTGTAATTGTATATCTCATGGTGGCATAATAAAATAAAAAATTTTAAATAAATAATAGTCAAGGCCAGAAAAAATAGATGAATGAATGAATAAATAAAAACATAAATGAAAGGGTTTACTCCTCTCCTGTAGCCGAAGGGAAGCCTGAGCGTGGATGTAGCTTCAGTGTTTCCAGTGCCAGACGTGGTAGCTGAGATTCTCTTAGCCTTTCTTCAAGGACACTCTGGTGCTGCTGCCAGTGTGCAGGGAAACAGAAGGCCAGGACATGGGATCCTTTCCTGACGCCAGCGCCAGAGCACTGTCAGCACTGGCCACTTGGGATACACATACATGTAGGAGACACACGCTCACCCATCCACATTTGGGGTCCCATAAGCATGAATATCAGTGAATATGAAGGGTCACATCTAACCTACATCCACCAAACTGCAACCTGCAGTTGGGAGAAATGAGAGAATTCACGGCAAGGACGTAACCCAGCCTGGGCTCCTCATCACAACCAAGAAAAAGCTGTTTTATTTTATTTTTCTAGGGAAGATTAAACAGCTTACCAGAATCACACATTTTCCATATGAGAAACCAGGTTCAAAGTTGCAGTCCTGTGGACGCTAAGATCCAAGCATTCACAATGGAAAAACAGTTCTTAGGATATCTGGGGGAGACTTTGAAAAGGTTCCCTAGCTTCTGAATTACTTGTACTTACTAAAGATTCCCACATTTTTTCCTCTTCCTTCATGGATACGCTAAGGTACACCCCTGCTGAAGTCCCTGAAGTGATGAAGTTCCGAGAAAAAAGTGAAGAAAGAAGTAACTGACTCCTATACCGAGTCTCCTGAGTCACCAGACCACCACCGTTTAGGCAGCAGGACATCTGTATTCAACAAAAGTTCTGTCTTTAACAGGAAAATAGCCATGGAGCTTGGTTGTTTGATGAAGCGTGGAAACCAACACTGACCTTTTAGGATAATAGTTGGCTTCTCTCAGAATGGAAAATAACTGTAGGCAAATCAAAACCTGATGTGCAGTGTCCCCTCAAAGCAAGATATTCCAAAGTTGTTAGAAGCATTTGCCAGGAAAACAGACATCTCTATTTTTCACTTAAAAAGATTACCGCAACTAATTAAAGCCACAGTATTTAGAGAACGATTCCTCTCTTGACCACACGAAAGGACCTGGTTCCATATTCACAAGGTGTAAGGAACATGTGAAGGCTGGTGACCTCATGTATAATAACTCAATGCAAATGATTACTGTGTACAGAGGTGTCTGCCGAGCAGATTCTCAATCAATGCCAGGACAAGTCTGTACTGCATTAATAGAAAATGAAGACCACATGGTTCCAAGTCTGCTTGCTCAACCATAAAATGAAGCTGAGCATTACTGACTTTACTCCCTTCCGGAGGGTGCAAGAGCAGACGAAAAGTTCCATGAAGACATGAGCTATCGCTCCAAAGCATTGACTGCGCTGGTGTTTAGGCCGTGGAATGCAAGGATCATCACTGCCAACCTAGCCAAGGAGGAAGATTAAATTGACAACCAATGTAACTGGTGCAGGCAGAGATCAGGGCAGGGGTAGTGGTGGGAGGAGTCTGTGAATTGGGAAGGACACTGTTTGGAACCCAAACCGGGGTGGGGTGGGATGTGGAGGCTGAAATACAAGGACCCATCTTCAAATTGTGGAAAGTCTTTGAGATGCAGAATTTCAGGTCCAGAGTATCAGCTGGACCCCTTGGGGAAAGCTTCAATGTAGAGCAAAGGCAATGTTTAGAAAATCAGAGCAGACCATTAACAGCCCCAAGCTCTTCTCTTTGAGAATTACACATACCCTAGCAGTAGATTTTGGGTACAGTCTGGATACACTAACTTTGTGGCTCAAGATACAGTACAGGAGGGGCTGGAGTGATAGCACAGCAGGTAGGGCGTTTATCTTGCATGTGGCCAATGCAGGTTCAATCCACGACATCCTATATGGTCCCCCAAGAACTGCCCAGAGTAATTCCTGAGTGCAGAGCCAGGTGTCAACACCTGAGCATTGCCAGGTGTCACCCAAAAAAGAAAAGAATCTAGTATAGGAGTTGAGGTGTTTGCCTTGCACAGAGCCAAGCACAATCCAATCCCTGATACAACAGAGACTCCTCCAAGCACCACCAGGAAGGATTCCTGAACACAGGATCAGGAGTGAGCCCTGAATATCACTAGGTGTGCCCTGCATTTGACAGGCAAAGGTAGGTGTTTTCCTACTCTTGAGGTTGTCCAATTTCTGTCTAAGATGTGTATTCTTGCTTTTACTTTTATTTTGTTTTTGGGTCATACCCAGGAACGCTCAAGAGTTATTCTTGGCTCTGTACTCAGGAATTACTCTTGGCGGTGCTGGGGAACCATATGGGATGCCATGAATTGAACCCGGGTCAGCCACGTACAAAGCAAACACCAACCTGCTGTGCTGTCGCTCTAGCCTGTACTCTTCTTTATGGTGTGCATTTTCCATCTAGGGCTTTGCCCACATCTCTGCTTAGGATATGTGGCTTTCTCTACTCTGGAGTAGCTCATCTCGCCTCCTGAATGTGTATTTTTCTTTCCTCTCATATTTCCCAAATAAAAGTACTGACCTTCACTGTTCATCTCCTTCCTGAAATTCTTTTCTGAGATGGTAGGTGAAAATCTGGGGTGGGGTGGTGGGGGGAGAGAACCTGGACATTTGATAGACTGATTTTCCTTATCTTGCGAAGAACACTTCAGTGCTCCAGTCCAACCCCACAGCGCCGGAGAAATTATCAGGTGACCCCGGGATTAATTCCTCAACTGTGTAGATCAAGTGGGGGCTCTGGTGCAGTTTGATGGCTGCTGTGTGGAGCTGGTTAAGGTCTACACTCTGCAGGTGCTTGTAGAGGACTGTATCTGTCCCTGACCTCTTAGGTACTTCCTGGGTGACTGAACAGGTCAAGGCGAAAAACAGCTTTTTGAAGTTGCCACTGCTCTTGGCCCACTTCACACAAGTCACCTGTAACAATAACCATCATAACAAGCTAACCGGTAAACCACCTATCAATGCCATCATTTTACAAAGCGCCTTTAGCATGAAGCCAGCTAAGATTCAGGGCTTAACAATGTGTAAAAGAAGAGGGAGAGAGATGCAGAGACAGAGAGAAAGAGACAGAGAGAGAAAGAGAGGAAACGGGGGCTACCTGCTATTGAGGCAGCCTGGGGGTGGGGTACATTGGTGGTGGAAATGGGGCACTGGTGGAGGGATGGGTGCTGGAATACTGTATTACCAAGATCCAATTATGAACACCTTGTAATAGTATGTCTCACGGTGGTATAATAAAAAAAAAAACAACAACAACAAAAAATATTCAGGGCTTATTTTAATCTTGGCGGAGAGGCTCCCATACAGTGCTCAGGAGGAACAGGGCGCCATGTGGTGATTCACAGTCAATGTGCTCATACATGGGCCTGAGGAAGCCCTTGTGCTTGAGCAGTGCAGTGTTGGGGACTACCTGGGATGCTCCACTGCTAAGGGGCCTCCAAGGTCACAATCAGATTCTTGTAGGCCCGAAAACCTCAGGTTGGTGTATGCTAGGCAGATCCTAATCTCTGTACTAACTCTGGCTTCTTGACAGATTATTTTTAAAAAGTAGTACTTTAAATGGACTGTTTTTCCTCCTCTAGATCCTCAGTCCTTCATCCCAATTTTTCTCTCATCTCGCTTAGTGGCTAGAAGCCACAGACAGTTCCAGCACTCTGCGCACCATCTTGGACAGACCTGCCGGACACAGGATTTCAAAGTTGTGGGCCCTGGTCTAACTGAATGGACCAAAGACTTTCAGGATACATGCAGTAAGAAAGTTAGCAAAAATCCATATCTGGAACAGAGATTTTAGCAAAGAGTTCCCTCACTTCACTCATGGAAAGTAGGCGGTAAAATATCTCAGACGCTTCAGGTGAAATGACAGGTTCAAGTTTCCATTATTGCTGTTTGTAGTGATCGAAACTCCATTCCCAGGACCGAGTCTGATATTCTCCAAGGGTCTAGCACCCAATGACATCCCATAATACCTGCTTACTTTCTAGGAGCTGGATAATTGCCGGGTCTATAAAGTACTGGAAAGGCAATCAGTTCACACCACTGTGAGTCTTGGCATAAAGGTGGATGTGTACAAAGAAATCACAAAAGAGTATAGCATCCCTGAGCATCACTGGTGTGACCCAAAAACAAATCAAAACAAAACAAAAACAAAAACAGAATGGCCATGGGGCTGGAGCGATAGCACAGCAGGCAGGGCGCTTGCCTTGCACACGGCCAACCCCTGGGTTCAATTCCTGGCATCCCATCTGGTCCCCTGAGTACTGCTGGGAGTAAATCCTGAGTGTAGAACCAGGAGTAACCCCTGAGCATTGCCAGGTGTGACCCCAAAGAGAAAAAAAAAAACCAGCATGGCCAATTGAAAACAACTTCCCATATGTCCGACTATATTATGTAGTGTGCATATGAGCTGAATACAGTTGGTTGGGGCTTATATCGAAGTTTTTTGAAAATGCAAATAAAAATCCATCAAGGTTGACTCTTTAAAAATTGAAATGAGCTTCCTACACACTGTCTAGCCATCAGCACTGAGCCACCATCTAATGGGAGTAGGAAGATGGTAAGAGTTTGGCAGCTAGTAAAAACTTGAAGATGATCTATCCAGTCTTCTCATCTCCCAAGACTTTGTCCCAGTGAAGTGGGGGTGACCTGAGGCCACTCTACCAGGCACTAGTGAAGCTGGGACCTAGATCCCAGGTTTCTTTCCTATTCTCCACAATACTGATCTTGCCACAATAATATTTGTTCTCTGATAAAAATCACCTTTTGTGTTCATATTCATCTCAGTGAAAGACCACAAGTGCTGCAAGAATATCTTGTATGGCACCAGCTGGTTACAGTCTTGCAGACGCACTAGATGGTTAAAGAAGATTAAGCACCAAAACCAGGACAATGAGCTGATCCTCCACCCTCAGTGACTCAGAATCAAATGGGAAGGGCTTTACACATCCAAAAGAACATGTTTTTTTGGGGTAAAAAAGTTTATCTTGGGAAATATTTCTGAATATTTCTGACCCACCCAAATTTGCTGAATCCTTTCCTATTTCTCTACTATCTTCATAATATCTAACATAGGCATGGCACACTGAATAGCTAGCACAAGCAACACGATATCGCTGGTCAAAGCAAAAAAAAAAAAAAATGAAAAAGCCCAACACAGCATGTCAGAAGGTAGAAAAACAATCATTTTAGGCAATGCTGCCTTCTACAGAATCCTGCACATTGGTCCACACAGTTGTATGTCAGCTTGTATCCATCATACTTGTGGATATAAAAATGCTACTTAGGGGCTGGAAAGATAGTACAGCAAGTAGGGCATTTGCTTTGCACACAGCCATCCCAGGTTTGATCCCCGGTACCCCCTGATGGTTGCCTGAGCACCACCAGGTGTGGCCCCAAAGCAGTATGACTCCTGAGCCCCATCAGGAGTGATTCCTGAGTGCAGAGCCAGGAGCAAGCCCTAAGCACAGACGGATGTGAGTCTCTGCTTCCCAAAGTCACAGTGAAAGTGCTATTATTACATCTGTTCTCAACAAATAGCATCTAGAGAAGCCACTGAAGGACATATGAGTACTAACACATTATGAGAACTTCTGCCAGAGGAAGGAATGAGAATGATGTAAGTGAGAGGATTCAATCTGAGTGATGATTCATGAGGATTATCTTTCTTACTGACTCTATCACTATACTCCAAGTACATGGAGAAACTATGAACATTGCAAATTAACGGAATATAGGAGTGGAGGTTAATGAGGGAGGTTGGCTAATCAGAACTTTAAAAAGCCACAAGTCAGGCCTGTGGTGATAGTACAGAGGGTAGGGTGTTTGTTTGCCTTGCACACGGCTCCACCTGGGTTCAACCTCTGGCATACCATCTGGTCCCCTGAGCACTTGCTAGGCATAATTCCTGAGCACAGAGCCAGGAGTTACCCCTGAGCGTGCCGGAGACTCAAAAAAGCAAAACAAACAAAAACCAAACACAAGTCAAAGAATGTATTTTAGTGGAGTCTTGACAGAAGACACTTCCTTCCATAGACAGGAATGTATTCTGTGAAAGGGCATTGGTCCTTTACGGCCATGCAGGCTATACTGTACTATACAGGGGATCTATTGATGTAGATTTCAGCAACTCAGAGGAGAAAGACCAGAAAGGAAACTGTCCTGCTGAATTATTTCTATTTATAGCTCATTCTGTAGGATTCATTTGGCTGGCTATGTCTCTTTCTTCAAGAAGACAATCTGATGAAAGGTGGTAGGTCAAATAGGAAGGAATTCTAGAAATGACAGATTTAGTTAAAGTCTTGGTGCTTCACCTTCCTTAGCTCTCTCTGTAAACTAAATCAAAGCTTCTTGATGGTTAAACCTGTGTATCTCTTGGATTGTGAATTTTATAGTGGTGGTGAGTGCACAGAACATACTTAATAAATATTGGCCCATCATATACATAAGCATTATTCACATAGGCTTTGTTTTGTTTTTTTACTCTGAGTTAAATTTTTTAAATCTCATTTTTAAGTAGAACCTGCCTGCAAACAGAGAATCTGGGTGGACAATAATGAGAATCTGAGTGGACAATGATTAACCTGGCAGTTAGCCTGAGTCTTACCCGCTAAAAGTGGACATTTGAAGACCGGGGTGGCGGGGATTTATGAAGGTCCCAGTGGCTGGGCCTATTTAGGTGGGTCTTGACTAGTACGTTAAATAGCTGGTAACATTTAGATAATCACAAACTACCCCCAACCGCCTAATGGTGCCATTTTTCTTTGGGGGTTGGGAAGAGGGAGTGGGTTTGAAGCGAAGAAACCTCCCAAGACATGCACAGGAGGCTCCCCTGGAGGCAGGGGGGTTCAGTAAGCATGACACACGGAACTCTTAAGTGACAGATATTCATGATGTCTATACTTTTCTTGTCACCTTATGTTTTTATTTTTATTATTATTATTATTATTATTATTATTATTATTATTATTTGCTTTTTGGGTCACACCCAGCGACGCTCAGGGGTTACTCCTGGCTCTGCACTCAGGAATTACCTCCTGGTGGTGCCCAGGGACAATATGGGATGCCAGGGATCGATCCGGCCGGCAGAGGCCGACCGCTATGCAAGGCAAACGCCCTACCCGCTGGGCTATCGCTCCGGCCCCACGTTTTTAAACATTATATATATGCAACTACTAGAAAAGTATTTGCAAATAAATTGACATTTGCCTCCAATTTTAATGCATGTTTTTATCACATACCAGGTCCCATCACTTTATAAAATATATTTAATGAAAACGTTTGGTTGTGAAGTTTTATTTATTTTTGCTTTTAAATTTTGAACCACACCAATGTTGCGGACCACACCAATGTTAGAGATACACTGGTTCTTGCTTGGTGTTGATTCTGACAGTGCTCAGGGGACCATGCAGTGCCAAGGACCAAATCCAGACCTCCTACAAGCAGAGCCTATGTTCAGCTTGCTTGAGGTATCTCTCAGACCCTGTGTGTGTTTTTGTGTGTATAGTATCCAGGGATCAAACTTAGAACCTCACTTCAGCAAGCCATGTGTTCTACCACTAAGCTATATCCATCTCCTGGCCCCATAACTCTTTCCTTCATTTTTATGGAAGAAAAAAATTCTAGTGAAATAGTAAATCAGACAGAAAAACGTGACACTAAAAGCAGAAAATACATTTGCAAGAAATAGTCAGGATTTTATTCTTGTCAAAGAAAGCAATGAAGATTTTTCTTGAGAATCAAAGAAAGCAACTCTGAAGGACTCAAATTTTTATCCCTCTCATTTATTGTCTCCTTCTGGCCTCGTCTCCCATACAGTAAACATCTGTGCCTCTTAAGATTTCAGTTCCCCTGCTGGGATACAGTCCTGCTGGTCTCTAGCCCAGAGATTTGCTTATTCTTTTGCAAAGAGGAAGACAGGCAAACAATGATTTTTTTTTTTTTTTAAAGAGCAAGGCACCACAAAGGATAAACAGGTCAGCAATATAAGATCACAGATCTGGGTAGGGACCTCCCAAGTAGGGAGGCTGCAATCTCTAAGAAGCCTACAGCAAATACAGAGAAAGTGCATTAGAACTTTGCTCAAGACTCATCTTCTTATATTTTACATATGCGCAAACTGACAGACTTTCACTTAGAGCCCGTCAGATGATAGCAAGCCCAAAGGGACAAAACGGTGGCCTCACTTGCTTATACTTTGACACACTGGAGTTTACATATGGAATTACAGGTCTCCAACAAATCAAAACTTATAAAGGAGATAACTGCCTTTCCAAGAATTCTATCAAAACACTAGCTTGAAGACGATACCGATTATGCACATGGCAGTAACTAAACAAGAGAACTAAGTCAAATGCTGTGTTTACGCTTTGTACCAGGAGCTTATCTCAATCCACACTGCAGGCTAAATAGTGACCCTTTGTCAGAATCAGCACTGTCCGAATACTTTAGGAGCTTGCTAGACAGGCGCTGTCCAACATGGCAGGCACTGACCATGAATGACTACTGAGCACTCCAAATGCAGCTAGTGTGAGACACTTTAAAAAACATTTACATTGGATCAGAGAGATAATAGCGCAGGTAGGATCCTCTCCTTCATGCAGCCAACCTGGGTTTGATTCTTGTGCCGTGTTTGGTGACCACCATTAGAGAGCAACCCTGAGCATAAAGCCAGGAGTAGTCCTGAGCACAGCTGGGTGTGCCCCTAACACAAACACAGTCAAGCTTTTAGGTTTGAATCCAAATACTAGTGGAAGCAGTGGGGACTTTGGCTTACCTTTTCTTGCCTCAATGTCTTTATCGTAATAATAATGCCCATCTCACATGTTTGCTATTAAGATTAAAAAAGTTAATTCAAAAGAAGTACTTAAGAATACTGCATGGGACAGAGGAAGATACAATGATATCCAAATGAAATCAGAGGACGGAAAAGTTAATTTTAAATGTGAATTATAACAAGCAGAGCCCTCAAACGCGGCTGGGGGAAGCTGAACTCGGCTCTCCCAGGCTCAGCTGACCGTGGGGCTCCCTGGAGGACAGATGTGGTTTTGAGTGGGCCTATCACCTCTGGGGGTCCCGGAAGCAGCGGATGAGACTGGCCCACCACACTAGCCCGCCACCTTCGCTGTCCAGATGCTTGAGCATGAGGACCCTAAGCCCATCAAACTAGTGGAAACATGTTATGTCCTTTTAATGTACTGCATTCTACGATGTGTAGGAAAGGTAGTCGGGAGGGAGAGATAGAGAGGAAAGAAAGGACATACAGAACCCAAGTAAATAGTTGAGGTATGGGAGGGGGAGGAGGTGGGAACATTGTGATGGGAGATGGGTTCGGGTGGAGGGATGGGTGTTGGAACACTGTAGAACCATAACTCTACATGAGCATCGCAATTGTGGTCTAAAAGTGGTGTAATAAAATTTGGGGAAAAAATGTGAATTGATAAAAAACACTTGTTTCAAAAGAGAGTTGAACCAATTATATAAATGAACTTGAAGATAACTTTTGTTTCCCCTGGGCCATCTTACGCTACTCGCTTATTCTGACTCTGGCTCTTTGAGGGTGGGTGTCAGGATATTCAACTCTATTCCATAGATCTGGACCTGTGTCTAACACCTTGCACAAAAATCAGATCAAAATGGATTAAATATCTCAATATCAGACCTGAATCCATAAAGTACATTGAAGAAAATATAGGAAAAACCCTCCACAACATTGAAGCTAAAGACATCTTCAAAGGTGAAACACCATTAACAAAGCAACTAGAAGATAAACATATGGGACTACATGAAACTAAAGAGCTTCTGCACCTCAAAAGAAACAGTGACCAAGATAGATAGACATCCCACAGAATGGGAAAGAATATTCACCCAATACCCATCTGATAAGGGGTTAATATCCAAGATATATCAGGCACTGGTACAGCTAAAAAGAAGAAAAGAGCCAACCCCATTAAAAAATGGGGAGAAGAGAAGAACAGAAACTTTGACAAGGAATAAATTCGAATAGCCAAAAGGCATATGAAAAAATGCTCATCATCACTAATCATCAGAGAGATGCAAATCAAAACAACAATGAGATATCACCTCACACCAGAGACTGGCCCATATTCAAAAGGGTAAAAGCAACAAGTGCTGGTGTGGATGTGGGGAAAAGGGGACTCTCATACATTGTTGGTGGGAATGTCGACTTGTACAACCTTTCTGGAAAACATTATGGACATTCCTCCAAAGACTAGAAATTGAGCTCTCTTTTGACCCAGCCATACCACTCCTGGGAATATACCCTGGGAAGCCAAAAACACAGAGCAAAAACACAATTCGCACTTTTATTTTCATAGCAGCACTATTCACAATAGCCAGAACGTGGAAACAACCAGTATGCCTGAGAACTGATGACTGGATAAAGAAACTCTGGTACATCTACACAATGGAATACTATGCAGCTGTTAGGAAAAATGAAGTTATGAAATTTGCCTATATTAGGGCCGGAGCGATAGCCCAGCGGGTAGGGCGTTTGCCTTGCACCTGCGGCCGCCTGTGCCTGCCCTGGGTTCGATCCCGGCATCCCATATGGTCCCCGAGCACCGCCAGGAGTGATTCCTGAGTGCAGAGCCAGGAGTAACCCCTGAGCATCGCCGGGTGTGACCCAAAAAGAAAAAAAAAAAAAGAAATTTGCCTATAAATGGATGGACATGGAAAGGACCATGTTGAGTGAAATTAGAAGGAAAGAGAGAGACATAGAATGACTGCATTTATTTGCATGACATAAATATATCAGGTGGTCTTACCAAAAGTGGAAATTACCGCAAACGCGTGGGAGTCAGAGGTTAGGTAAGACAGAGAAGGGAACATGTGTGAATAAATGTCGAAAGGGCTGATGCCAACACAGAACTGAGCATTAAAATACAGGCAAAAAAGAATGCACATGATGGCTTCCAAGTGTATGTAGTGCAACCCACAATGTGTAGGAGAAGGAAGGGAGAGAGAGGGAGAAAGAAAAGAGATAAAGAACCTGCCATTTAGGCAGGCTATGGGAGGGGGAAGGAATTGGGGACATTGGTGGTGGGATATGGGCACTGGTGGAGGGCGGGTGCTGGAACACTATGTGACTGAAACCTCCAAACATGAACAGCGTTGTAACTGTATATCTCACGGTGGTATAATAAAATGTTAAAAAAAAAATTAAAAAAAAAAAAAAAGCATTGAAGAAATAGCTAAAAGGACAAAGAACCTCCAGCTCTGGGCACATCTTTTCAACTCCACCGTTCTCCCTGCATTAACATATGCCTCAGAGACCTGGGCCCTATAAAAGCAGAATAAAAACACTATTTGGGTCTCCCAAAGAGGAATCGAAAAGAGCTATGCTTGGAAGATCACGCCTCACTCAAGTGAGAGAAGGAATCGGAGTTCTGAACTCCGTCGACGATTGAGAGTCAGGGACGCTGCCTCGTTTTCCAAGGCGTCAAAAATCAGATGGGCTGGATATGTAATGCGATTTGGAGATGACCGCTGGACTAGAGCCATTACCGACTGGATACCACGGGATGTCAAAAGATCACATGGCCGTCTACCTACAAGATGGTCAAACTTCTTCGTCAAGACCCTGAACCAACGGTTTGAGGCTCCTTGTATTCCTGGAGGAAGCAGAAGCCATTGGGCTACACTGGCACGTGATAGGGACAAATGTAAATGTTACTGGCGCCTGCTCGAAAGCAAATCGATGAATAATGGGATATCAAGTGATATATATTTTATTATATAAATATACACACACATAAAAAATAAAGATGGAACAAAGTAAATCAGTAGATTTGAAAGGAGAATCAAGAGGGGAGAGATCTCATTTGAAAAACATTTGACATTTTATTTGGAGTTTTCTGGGCCACACTCGGTGGAGCTCTGGGCTTACTCCTGACTGTGTGCTCACAAAAACACTGCTGGTGGTGCTCAGTGGACCATATAATGGTGCCCAGGATAGAACCAGGATCATTGAGTGAGAGTCTTACCACCTGTACTGTTTCTCCAGCTCAAAATGATATAGTGTTAAAGAAGTCATGAGAAGCTTTACTGAAAACAAAAAAAAAAAAAACAAAACCTTTCCAGGTTTATTTTTCACAGCACTGATTTAATTAGTGTTTATATTTTGAACTAATACAACTCAAATATTTAGAAAGTGAATATACTATTCTCTTCAGCGAAATGGTTCTAAACTTCCATGATCCTCATGACCTCTTCAGACGAAGTTTTATTTTTTTAAGGATAAAGTAAGTTTTTATTTATTGTAAAAGGGAAACCTTCACTTGCAAGACAGGTCTTTGGCAGCATGTGCAACACGGTTTTCTTTCCATGAAATGGAAATACAGACTAGACAATAGAGCATACGCTAGAAATCGGCAATGTTGGGAACATAACAGGAAAAAGATGAACAAATGAGACCTAAACACACACAACCCTTCGCTGGGATCTGCTGACTGCAGTTAGAGCCAGGGGACAGAGCACTTATCACACAATGGGATAGATCCCAGGACAGTCAGGGAAGGGGAGAGGTTGAAAGGGGGCCCCCAATGGGATGCAAGGTTAGTACCAGTAGATGAAATTTAAAATTTTCTTTTTTCTTTTTTTTTTTAACCTTTCGGGTCACACCTGGTGGTGCTCAGGACTTATTCCTGGCTCTGCACTCAGCTAACATTCCTGGTGGTGCTTGGGAACTATATGGGTTGCTGGGAACCAAACCCAGGACGGCTGTGTGCAAGGCAAGTGAACACTGTACCATCTCTCTCAGTTTTCCCCCACCTTTATATTTTCATCTTTTGGTGCAATCATCCAAAATAAATCTAGTATTTGTAGGAAACAATCTTACATGGGCTATGGGAATATTCCTACCTTGAGTAGTCAGCTGTCCTTCTTGAGCCTGCACACATCGAAGCTCTTCAATAGTTTCCTTCAGCGAGTCCCTTTCTGTTCTCAATCTCTGGAGGGGCATTATCAAAAGCAAGTAAGTTAGCTTCAAATATCTGCTGAGTCTTCAAACATCACTGAGTCTTACCTTCCCAAACAGTGATAAATCAGTGAACATGGCATGTTTTATTTTTGCTATCCTTTAGAGAGACCACAGAAGGAAAACATTTTCCTTCCCATTTAACAAAACCTAGTATCCAAGGCAGCGACACTATTTACAATTGAACAGAAGACATAGTCTACTTAGTTTTTTAAAGAAAAACTACTTTTGGGGCGGAGCTATACCACAGCGGGTAGGGCGCTTGCCTTGCATGCAGCTGGGTTCAATCCCAGGCATCCCATATGGTCCCCGAGCATAGCCAGGAGTAATTCCTGAGCGAAGAGCCAGGAGTAACCCCTGAGTTTGCTGGGTGTGACCCAAAAAGAAAAAAGAAGAAAAAAAAATAAAAACTACCTTTTACATAAATATTTTTATTAAACATAAAAGTTCAAATGACATTCGTAATTCACAACAAATTTAAAGTTCTTTAAAAGATTCAAAATTCACTGAAACAAAAATACCATGTCCTTTGTATTAATCAAAAGAAAAGAGAAAAGGCACAAATTTATATGAAGCCACAACTAGAAACAATGTAGAATGATATAATAGTGAAAAAGAAGATAAATATAATAGAAATTAGGGCCAGAGCAATAAGCGCTTGCCTTGCAAGAAAACCATCAGAGTTAAATTCCTGGCATCCCATACAGTCCCCTAAGACCACCAGGAGTGATCTCTGAGAGCAGAGCCAGGAGAAAGCCCCGAGTACCACCAGCTGTGGTCCAAACACACACACACACACACACACACACACACACACACACACGAAATTAGTATAGAAGTTAGTATAGTATTTAGTATAGAAGACACAAAATTAGTATAGAAGACAAAACATTCTTTTAATCTTTTGTAGAATGATTTCTGAAACACGAAAGTAAATTTATAATTTAAACAGATCTCTCGGGGGCCGGAGCATAGCCCAGCGGGTAGGGCATTTGCCTTGCGCCGGCCGGCATGTGCCGGCCTGGGTTCGATCCCTGGCATCCCATATGGTCCCCTGAGCACCGCCAGGAGTGATTCCTGAGTGCAGAGCCAGGAGAAACCCCTGAGCATTGCCGGTGTGACCCAAAAAAGCAAAAAAAATAAATAAATAAATAAATAAACAGATCTCTCATTTTAAAATTTATGAGAAGTTAATGTATTCAAAACAAATAAAATTATCTTCATTTTCTTTAAACCAAAATAGCTCAGATATACTCACATCCTCTTTCTTTTTTGAAGACTGTCAACTTTTTTCTTTTTAGACGTTTATATTCAAAATCTAATTTATCTGCTTTCTTTGATTCTTCGGATAATCTATTTTGCAGTTCTACTACCTAATAAAGAAAGGTAATGTTAACTTTTATAATTTGAAGCATTAGAAATGATTAGTTTTTAGCTTGTCATTTTGCAAATCTGAGAAAACTCACTCCCCCAAATATTTAAGAGAAGGAATATGACACAATCCAGTAAAGAGAACTAGTAACAAAAATCTACCCAGATTCTGAGCTATAAAACCAGACCACCCCCAAATAACTATGCTTAAAATTATTTAAAAAAGAACACAGGACTTTGATTTATTTATTATATGCATAACCAAGCACTGGTTATACTGAAACTTTTTGCCATAAAAGAAAAATATTACAGGGGAAAATGGAAGGAACTACTCAATTAAAAAAAAAAACTAGAATCAGAAATTTGTGTGAGAGGCCAGAGCAATAGCACAGCGGGTAGGACATTTGCCTTGCATGCAGCCAACCCGGGTTCGATTCCTGGCATCCCATATGCCAGGGAGTTATTCCTGAGTGCATAACCAGGAGTAACCCCTGAGCACTGCTGGGTGTGACCCAGAAAATAAAAAAAAGAAATTTGTGTGAAATATTGTGAGGTGCCAATTGCCAAAACAAGGAACCTCGAGCTGTGGTTTTTGGGGTAAGCAGATAATTGTGGGAGCTCCTGAGTGGTGCTCGAATTCTTGGGCCCACTCCTGGTGATATTGGACCAACAGAGCAGGCCTGAAGGTTCAGTGCTCACTCAGTAGTGCTACATGAGGCCAGCAAGTCAGCAAGTCCACACCCTCTCGTGTTTGGGTTTATGCATTGCTGAGATGAACTGTGGACTTCAAGCATGTAAAGGCTACAACATGTAAGGCATACAACATGTAAGGTATACAACATGTAAGGCATACAACATGTAAGGCATACAACATGTAAGGTATGCACTCTGGGCCTTTAACCTCTCTCCCCAGACCCAGGAGCTTTTAACAGGGAACAGGTCAAGATTGTTAAACTAAAAGGTAGTTGGCAAAAAATCTAGCACTGGAAAATATAGCACAAGTAAAATACACGTCATCTAAGGAAAACAAACCTCAGCCCAGGCCCTCAGAATTCCCACACACAAAGGTAACTCAAATCAAAGAGGCAACTCCAAAATAACAAAAGCTGTAAGAAATAAGTTGTCATAAAAAAATGTGAGTAGTGAAATATCATCAACATGAACAAAATAGTGGAATAAGATCTCCCTGGATTTCAAATTGAATCACCAGAACTTAAATACTAGATTTAATATTCAAAGAAATAAGGAAACGTATCTAAATTATAAAATAAGAGACCGTTTAAAATGATCAGACAGAAAAAGGAATAATGAAAAGCAGGTTTGAAAGATCAACCCCAAGAGAACTTGTAGAAAGAAAAATATTATTGAAAAATAAAGTATATTAGACTACAAATAAGTAAAGTGTATTATGCAGTTTTACTCAATATAGTTAGGTCTAGATTTCTTATTACTTTATTTGTAATTTCACTGTTAATATTAAATCTGATTTCCTTAATTAGTTCTGATAAATGTTCAGGAAAAAATTCTTTTACTTAAATTATGTCTTTTTACTATTCTATAATTACAACATTTCTCAGTTTTAATTTAATGTCTTTTAATCTCATTTATGGTTTCTCTGAATTACATTTATTTTGGGTAATTTTTTAGTTTACACACAAAGCTCACTAATTCCTTTGACTCTGTGGCATGTTAAAATTTTTACCCAATGGGGCTAAAGTGATAGCACACTGGGTAGGGCATTTGCCTTGCACACGGCTGACCTGGGTTCGATCCCCAGCATCCCATATGGTCTCCTGAGCACCGCCAGGAGTAATTCCTGAGCGAAGAGCCAGGAGTAACCCCTGAGCATTGTTGGGTGTGACCCAAAAAGCGAAAATAAAAATAAATAAATAATTTTTTACCCAAATGTTGGAAAAAAAATACAGCCAACAAAAGATCCTAACCAGTCATGTATGATATATATGGCTGTTCTAAAATGTCTCTAATTTTGGGGCCGGAGTGATAGCCCAGCGGGTAGGGCGTTTGCCTTGCACGCGGCCGGCCTGTGCCCGGCCTGGGTTCGATCCCGGCATCCCATATGGTCCCCCGAGCACCGCCAGGAGTAATTCCTGAGTGCAGAGCCAGGAGTAATCCCTGAGCATCGCCGGGTGTGACCCAAAAAAAGCAAAATAAATAAATAAATAAATAAATAAATAATAAAAAAAAATAAAATGTCTCTAATTTTATTAAGCCAAATTAAACATATTAATTTTGATATCAAAATTAGGTAAGTATAAGAGCCTTCAGTGAATCACAGAGTAAAATGAACAAAGCAATTCTGATAACAGTATACAAATAACAAATCAAGGCACCAAGCTAAGCTTATCTTTAGAAATATAAGGATGGTTTAAGTACACAATGTTCATTAACATATCTCACAATAACAATAGAAAACAACAGCAGCACCCATAGTCAAGGAACAATAAATGGCCAGAAGCAACAGAATCTAAGAACTGGTCTAATGAACAGAGATCTTGGGACTGGGGTGACAGTACAGTGGGTGGGGCACTTGCTTTACATGTGTCCAACCCAAGACTGATCCCTGGCTCCCCATATAGTCCTCTGAATTCCACTTGGAGTGATCCCTGAGGGCAGAGCCAGGAGTAAGCCCGGACACTGCTGAATGTGGCCCCACAACAACAACAACAACAACAACAACAACAACAGGAACACCCCAAATAAAACAGTCGTCCCTACTATTACTGCTTCTTTTCAAAACATTAAAGATCAGGCCTGGTTATTTAGAAGGATAAAAAGACGGCCAGAGTACAGGAGGTACAGCATTTGCCTTGCATACGGCTGACCCTGGTATGAATCCCGCCACTTTCATCCCTGAGCACTGTGCCAGGAGTGATCCTAACTAAGTACAGGACCATGAGTAAGGCCTAAGCATCACCAATTATGGGTCAAACAAAAACAAAGAATATAAAATAGAAACAAAACTGCTTTTATTTGTATACTTTATACCTAACAAGATAATCTGCAAACACATGAAGATAAAATCTGACAATGTTTTAGAATCAATATATACTAATCAATTAAATAATTCATTTCAACAAGCAACAAATTATAGATGCTATCAAATTGCAAAGCAGAGCTCTGTGTTCAGGCATCACTCATGACGGTGCTGAGGAGACTGAACTATATGGTGTCTGGGACCGAACTGCAAGTGCCTAACCCTCTGTATTATCTCTCCAGCCCGTGGATATGGATGTTTTTGGCCATACCCAGCTTGGTACTTAGGGGACCATGCAGCACTGGAAAATTATTCCAGGGCCTCACACAAGTCTACCACTGAACTGTGTCCCTGGTCTTTAAGAGAATTAAAACATGATTAAGGGGCAGGGGTAATAATGGCCCTGATGATAATGAGGATGGTCGGGAGCACAGCCGTTGCATGCAGAAGCACTGGGTTCAATCCCTGACACTACATGGTCTTCTGAGCACTGCTAGGAGGAAGCATCAAGTCCTGCTGGGTGTATCCCTAAGACCAAAACCAAGTCAGTAGGTTGTGGATAATTCAGTGTCATAACTAAGAGCTTACTTGAAAAGATTATTGAAAAGTTTTGTCACTGTTGTTTTTACCTGTCTCTTATATGTCTCGAGTTGACTTCGTGCTGCATTGGCTTTTCTTAATTCTTCTTCTAGACTAACAGTGTTTTGCATATACATAGTATTTTTCTCTTCTAAGAGTTTAACTTGTCGCCTCAAATCACCAAGATCTTCTAGCTTCTTTTTATATGATTCCACTTGACCTTCTAGTTTAGACACTTTATCAGAAGAATGTCTAGAATGAGATCGAAAATAAAAACTCAGAAACATATCCACAGCTGTAAAACTGTTGCATACAGTGCTAAACCAAGAGGGATTGCCAGGAAATAAAAAGACTGAAATTTTCAGACCAGGTAAATTGCTTTGCTTAGGGAGGCCAGGGATTACAGGTCTGGGATACTTGTGATGATAAAACTGTTTACCTAAGAACATCTATTTCATCCTTTAGTGACTGGGCTTCATCTGCCAAAGTTGTTAGCTCATCATTCTGCTGCCGAAGCTCAGATATTTCCTTTTCTAACTCTTCACAGCGTATTCGATAATCGTCTTTGGCTGCTTCCAATCTGTAACCAAACAAAAACATAGTTATTCACTGTCTAATAATTCTCTTTAGAACAGTAAAGAAAAATTAAAAAATTAAAAAACACAAGAGTAAACTCTCTTGACTATAACCATTACATTGAATGTATTTTCAGGTCTAACATTTCTTGAAAATGGGTTTCACTGTATGCTAAATTTGAGGGTATTTAAATCTTACAGGCCATTATATACTAAAAGTAAAACAAAAAACAAACCTAGAAGATATGCCATAAAAAAACTGAGCCAGAAGTATGGTCTGACTATGAAGACTTTTTAAAATAGTTACATAAATGCTTTATTTTTAAGTTCCTGCTAAATGGGAATGGGCTTAAAGTTTGTTTTCTACCCTTTACTCACAGTTTAAATTTCATTAAGTCATCTTGTCTCATGGAATCACTGTATCACTGTCTTCCCGTTGTTCATCGATTTGCTCTAGCAGGCACCAGTAACATCTCCATACATCCTGTCACAAGCAAGTGTAGCCCAAGGGCATCTGCTTGCTCCAGGGACAGGAAGAGCCTCAAACCATTCTTCAGGTCATAGAATTGAGGTCGGTAATTGTTACTAGTTTTTGGCATAACAAATAAAACATGGGTAGCTTGCCAGGCTCTGAATGTCTCATGAATATATTGGGAGTATATCTTTGATAGAATTCTTCCTAGCTGTGAAGTTATTTCATTCTTGTCACTTGTCACCTGTCACTTGTCTTCCTATTGTTCATTGGTTTGCTGGAGGGCGGCAGCAACGCCTCCATTCTTGGGAATGAGGTCCATTATTGTTATTGCTTTTGCATGTGGGAATTTTTATTATTTTGTTGTTGATTACATAGCTTTCTTGGTCTGCAGCTACCCTGAAGTCTTAACATTATATTTTTTGGGGGTGGATGGGTGGGTAGGTGGGAGTGTTGGGTTATATCTGGTAGTACTCGGGTGCTAGTTCTGGCTCGGTGATCAGGGGACCACATGGAGTACTGGGAATAGAACTGGGATCAGAGAGATGTTAGGTAGGCACCTTAACCCCCAGAACATATTATCTCTCTTGCATGCAACACTACATATACACATATATACATATATATAAATATATATATATATATATATATATATATATGCATATTCTAGTGTAGCCCAATACTGGTGCCTGCTCAAGCAAATCGTTGAACAACGGGAAGTCAAGTGATAAAATTGACAAGTGAGATATATATATATATATATATATATATATTTAATGGAATGCCTCATGAATTTGCATGTCATCCTTACCGGAGGGGCCAGGCTAACCTCTGTATCATTACAATTTTAGTATATGCACCATTGAAGCAAGCACGTAACACAATATTCTCTCTTTTTTTCTTTTGCCTTTTTGGGTCACAGCCATCAATGCTCAGGGGTTACTCCTGGCTCTGCACTCAGGAATTACGCCTGGTGAAGCTCAGGGAACCATATGGGATGCCAGAATTGAACCCCAGGTAGGCTGCATACAAGGCAAGTACCCTCCCTGCTGTATTATCACTTTGGCCTCTGACAAAATATTCTTAATTTTATGATCATAGCTGTTTAAGAATACAATGTTTTATTTATTTATTTATTTATTTTTAAGAATTAGATTTTAGTAAGGAAACTTTTTTTTTTTTTTTTTTGCTTTTTGGGCCACACCCGGCAATGCTCAGGGGTTTCTTCTGGCTCTGCACTCAGGAGTCACTCCTGGCGGTGCTCAGGGACCATATGGGATGCCGGGGATCGAACCCGGGCCGGCATGGGCTGGCGCGTGTAAGGCAAATGCCCTACCCGCTGGGCTATCGCTCCGCCCCTAGTAAGGAAACTTTTACCTGAATGTTTCTTCTTGGAGCTGTTCTAACTGAGTCTGGAGCTGTAAATGCCTTCTGCCTGCTGGACTATTTGGATCCTCTATAGAATCAGACTGATTAAGTCTTTCCATTAATATCTGATTCTCTGCCAACAGACTACTCTTCTCTTCTTGCAATGCCGCAACCTGTTAGAACACAGAACACAGCTATTATTTCTTTCAACTCCAACATAATGCAATCATTTGTGAGTTATTATGAGCTAAATATACTTTTAAAGTAGTAGAGTTAACTTTCTCTTGCCTTTGCTAAAAGAATCCTACCACTGAAAACACCTCCTTGACCCAAACCTCGGAACATTATTTTCCTCAGCACGTTTAACGAATTCCCGTGTAATCTTGAAGTCTCTGATCTACCCTGAGTGGCCTTTTGTGTACGGAGACACACAGAAGCCACTCCAGTTCTTTACCTCAGTCACCCAGTTTTCCTGACCCGTCTGCCACCGTCCTCTACATACGCCCACTTCCTTTGATGAGAATCTGGGGACTGGGCTCTGGGGACTCAATTTCAACCCAGAGACGGAAACAAAGCAAATGGGACTACATCAGATTAAAAACTTTCTGCATGGCTAAAGAAATACAGGTGTTGACTCTTTGGAATATACCCTGGGAAGCCAAAAACACACAGTGGAAACACCATCTGCACCTTTATTTTCATAGCAGCACTATTCACAATAGCCAGAATCTGGAAATAACCAGAGTGCCCGAAAACTGATGACTGGATAAAGAAACTTTTGTACATCTACAAAATGGAATACTATGCAGCTGTTAGGAAAAATGAAGTTATGAAATTTTCCTATAAATGGATGGACATGAAAAGGATCATGTTGAGTGAAATTAGCCAAAGGAAAAAGACAGATATAGAATGACTGAATTTATTTGCATCACACACACACATGTCTTGGCTGATATATATGTATATATATATCATATATACATATTATGATACCAATATCCAAGGTCAGGAAAAACATGGATCAGGAGGTCTTGTCAAAAGTGAAAATTACACAAATGTGTGCGAGTCAGAGGTGAGGTAAGACAGAGAAGGGAACAGAGTGCTAATAATTGTCTAAAGTGCTAATACCAACCTAAAACTGAGCATTAAATACAGGCAGAAAGATACACATGATAACCTCTAAATGTATGTATTGTAATCCACAATGTGTAAGAGAAGGAAGAGTGAAAGAGAGATAGAGAAAGAGAAAGAAATAATAAACCTGCCATAGAGGCAGGCTACGGGAGGCGGGAGGCGGGAGGCGGGAGGGAATCGGGGGATTGGTGTTGGGAAATGGGCACTGGTGGAGGGATGAGTGCAGGAACACTGTATGACCGTAACCCAAATGTGAACATCTTTGTAATTGTATATCTCTTGGTGGTATAATAAAAATATTAAATAAAAAAAAAGAAATATAGGTGTTGGAGTACAAGTCTGCCCAGAGCCTCTGCGTCTTGCCTGGGGCTATCTCTTGTGGGCCACTTTGCAGGAAGACAGTTTGAATCTGTGACTTTATGTGGCAGAATATCTTACCATGTATTCTATGTTAGCTGGTATAAATATTTTCTCTCATGCTCCCATGATCTTCGTGGGACCGAACATACCTTACTAATATTTTTATCTGGCTGCATTGGATCTCTAAGTATAGTATAGCCATAATTAGATCAGAGATAGAGCTGCTACCGGCTCTCCCCATGCTTGTCTGATCATGAGGCATCCAGGAGGGAGGGCAGGTTTGGGCGCTGGCCCGCCACCCCAATAGAGCCTTGAAGAAGCCAGAGGAACCCCCACACCATGATGGCAGCCATTTTCAACATCTGGATTCCACAGCTCGTCTGAGCTCCACCCAAGAGAGAAGCCAATCTCAAGCCTGGCTTGTCAAAACCCCACCCTAGAGAGAAGCCTATTTCACAGACACAGATAGAGCTGCTACTGATCTCCCCATTGTGCACAGCAGCTTTGCGGCCACACAGTACATCAGTAAATGCAAAAACTAAGAGTGCCCACACGGCAGAGCCTGGCAAGCTACCCATGTCGCATTCAATATGCCAAAAACAGTAACAATAATAGACCTCATTCCCATGACCTGAATGAATGGTTTGAGGCTCTTCATGTTCCTGGAGCAAGCAGAGTCCCTTGGACTATATTAGCAACAGGGATAAATGGAGATGTTAATGGCGTCAGCTCGAGCAAATCGATGAACAACAGGAAGACAAGTTTCAAGTGACAAGTAAAAGTTAACTATACTTTTTGGGAGAGCATTACAAAAGCAGAGTAGGACAAATGAATAGCAGCAGAAGAGCTAGTTCAATAGGCTGGAGCTCATGCTTGGGTTGGACACCTGTACACCGATACTGCCTGAGCACCTCCAGAAGCAACTCCTGAGTACCATGCTGAGAGTAGTCCTGAGCATCGTTGTGGTATTGTCCCCAAACAAAAGAGTAAGCAAGAATTCAGTACTTTATACCTGAAATTACAATTTACTGTAGAATATATACATAAGGGCAAGGAAATTGCTCAAAAGGCTGGAACTCATGCTTCCCATGCAGGAAGCCCTGGTTTAATCCTTGGCACTGCAGGATCCCCTGAATACCACTGGAGGTGATCTGAGCACTGAGCTGAACTGAAGTAGCCCCTGAAATCTATTGGGTATGGCACAAAAATCCATAGATAGAGTGAGAGTGATAGAAAAAAAAAGGTTAGATAACTAAGAATACACAAAAAAATACAAGTAATCTCTAAGGAAATGGAAATTAAAAATACATTGTTACACTAACACACCCCCACTCAAATGGCTAAAATGATAAAGACTGGATCCAACAAGTACTGGTAAATATGCAGAATAAATGGAGTTCTCATATATTTCTGATGAGAATGTACAATGTTTCAATCACTTTGGAAAAGTTTATCTTCTTATAAGAAGCTGTACACAAAGCTACCACATGACCTAATCATTCTATTCTTACTTTTTTCTAAAAGCAAATTACAGCAGCTTAATTTGTGGTTAAGAAAAAAATATCAAGAAACAACATAAATTTTCATTAGAATATAAAACTATTTAGCAATAAAAAGAATTGACTATTGGGAGGGGGTTTGGACTTCATCTGGCAAGGTTCAGAGGCTACTCCTGGCTCTCAGTTTGGAGGATGTTTCCTTAAGTGCTCAGCTAAGCACTTAAGGAAGTGGACCATGTGGTGCCATGGGAATGAACCCAGGCCTCCTGCATGTGAAGCACGTGGCTCAGTTCTCTAAGTTAGTCTCCCCACTAAGGATTAAGTTATTGCCAACACCATAAATGAATCTCAAAATAATAAAAGAAACCAGATCAAAAAGATTGTGTACTGGTAAATTAATCTACAGTGAAAGAAAAATGAGTTGGGATTCGAAGAGGTTTTTTATTTTCTCCAAATTTTATTACACCACTTTTAGACATACAATTGCAAGATGCTCATGTAGAGTTTTGGTTCTACAGTGTTCCAACACCCATCACTCCACCCAAACCCATCTCCCATCACCAATGTCCCCACCTCCCTCCCCACTCCCACACCTCAACTACTTGGTGGGTTCTGTATGTCTTTTCTCTCCTCTCTATCTCTCCCCTCCCGCCTAACTTTCCTATACATCGTAGAATGCAGTACATTAAAGCACTTAACTTTTTCCACTTGTTTGATAGACCGTGCGGACACTTGCGGCCGCACGACTTAGGCCTCATGGTCAGCATCCGACAGTGAAGGTGGCAGCTAGTGTGGTGGGTGAGTCCCATCCGGCTGCTTCTGGGACCCCCCAGAGGTGATGGACAAACTCCCAAAACCCATCTGTCCCTCTGGGGGCCCCCATGGTCAGCTGAGGCTGGGGAGAGCGGAGTTCCAGCTTCCCCAGCACGTTTGAGGCTCTGCATGCTATGGCTGGTCGCCCCAGGGCAGCTCCTGGGGGTGGGGGCACCAGGCTCCGACAAAATAGAGGGGGAAGGGCCAAACCCTGCCCCATCTGACAAATTCCCGGTGGGGATTCGAAGAGTTTATAAAGAATTGCAAGAAAACTTTTGATGGTGATGAATTCATTATACTGACTGTAGTGATAGTTCACATGTCTATATTTATATCAATCAACAAGTATCAAATTTAAACAGCTTATAACTATATTTTAGTGTATTTGCATTATATGTCAGATATGTACAATAAAGCTATAAAAACAAAAGTTGTCTGCTATTTCTAATACTGTATCTCCCATTTTATATTGAACTTGCAGTAGTTGGGCTATGTGACTACCATTCCACTAAACTGATCAAAAGCTACACCTGAACACACGGTCACTTCCATCTACCAACAGCTGACATAACGCAACTTTTTCACTTGGCTTCCAGGACACGTTATTCCTGCTTTCTGTATTATTAGCCTTTCTGTTTTATTAGTCAATCTCTATTTCCCTGACACCACAGTACTCCACAGCTTTCCTGAACATAGGGATGTCTAGCTTCATAACTATAAACACGCACTGGAAACTTAAGACATTTCTATTTCTAGCCTGGAACCTGGACAGGGTATCATTTCCACTTGGATAAAGCTTCTCGAGTTTAAAATGAACACCTAATTACTCCCACCCTGAACTTCCAGTCCTCTTGTCAGTTAAAGGTAACTATCTTTTCAGTTGCTTAGCCAGGGCCTAGTCTCTCCTCCTCACCACAGCCAATCTGTCAGCAATTACAGCTGGCTCTTGGCTAACACAGTTTGACCAGTTCTTACCACTTTCATATTCTACGTGAACCTAATTTTCACTTGATTGATCTTTAATTCTTACTGTCACCTCCTTTTTAGTCTACTACACATAAACAAAATTAAAATCACATCACTACTTTGTTCAAAAATCCTCCCAAAGCTTCTATAAAGACTTGTAAAGACTTCACAATAATCTTCTTTTCCCACGCTCTCTTCTACTCTTAACATCCTCATTTTCCTGTTCTTTAAAGTACTAGTCACCGGGCCGGAGCGAAAGTTCAGCAGGTAGGGCGTTTGCCTTGCATGCAGCTGACCTGGTTCGATCCCTGGCATCCTATATGGTCCCCCACGCAATGCCAGGAGTGATTCCTGAGCACAGAGCCAGGAGTAACCCTGAGCGTCGCTGGGTGTGAGCCAAAAACCAAAAAAAAAAAGGTACCAGTCACATGCATTCCTTAGGTCCCTTGTATTTAGTCTATAATGGCCTTTCTGTGAAAATCTGAGGCTTGTTCTTTCCTTCCTTCCCTTCCTTCCTTCCTTCCTTCCTCCCTCCCTCCCTCCCTCCCTCCCTCCCTCCCTCCCTGCTTCCTTCCTTCCTTCCTTCCTTCCTTCCTTCCTTCCTTCCTTCCTTCCTTCCTTCCTTCCTTCCTTTTTTGGGTTTTGGGTCACACCCGGCCATGCTCAGGGGTTTCTCCTGGCTCTGCACTCAGGAATGACTCCTGGTGGTGCTTGGGGGACCATATGGGATGCCGGTGAAACCCTGCAAGGCAAACGCCCTACCCGCTGGGCTATCACTCTGGCCCTGAGGCTTGTTCTTTAATCTCTATAAGATTTTACTAACACACCACCTCTCTGGTGATCTTTTGCTTACCTAGTTTAAAACTGGTTAAAAGAGCCTGAGTTGAAATGATCAGGCTACGAGTTTGATCCCCGGTACCACAAACAAGCACCAAAGTGCAGTTCCAGTAGCTCTGCTATCTGGCATTCCTGGTGCCATATCAGAGTGTTTGATTCTTGATACACAATCAGGTGAACATTAGCACAACCAAAAAAAGGTGTGAGCAGGTTACGTATGAGCACCAAGATAAAATCAACGTATGTGCAAAGCACATCTAAGTGTGCAAACTAGTCATTTCAACACTCAGCAGCAAAGGTCCGGGGAAGTAATACATAAACACCCCACCCATCTCCAAATTTTTCTGTACACCCTATCCTACTTTTATTTATTTCTAAAACATTTATCATCATACAACAAGCTGTATACAATTTTGGAGCACAAACCATTTATTTTTCCTGACTAGCATGGTGGGGTCACTGACGCAGTGTGGCCAAGCAAAGGTGGAGCTAAAAGCCTGTATTTTAATTTTCTTTATGGCCTGTTTTTCCTAGATGATAAACATCATGGAGACAGAGATATTTTATGCTTCTTTCGCTTTATCTCCATTCTCTGGGGCAAGTACTCATATCTATCACATAGTATCAAAATAGTACAGCTATATTATAAATAACTTGATTTACAAAAACTGAGGGCAAGCTTCAGTTTACTAATCCCAGTGCATTAAATTTCATTTTACAATATAATCAAAGATAATATTAATTATGGTGCTCAACTGCTTTAATTAGTGTACTTCAGCATTTATGCATAAAGTCTAACATTTAAAAATATTACAGTTAGGCAAATATATAACATTTATGCTACATTTCCTCTTACATGCATCCATTTAAATGACTAACTCCAATATATTTATTTTCAGTGATGCGTGGTGGTGCTCAGGGCTTACTCCTTGTTCTGTGCTCAGAGGTCACTCCTGATGGTGCTGGCTGACCTATATACCCACTGTATAACTGCTTCAGGCCCTTTAGATCAAGATTTTCACTAATTTCACCACCAAATCAATGAACAATGAAGTTAACTGAATACCATGTTCTCATGGGCTCCAGAGCTTATCTATAAATTGTCTTTGAGAAAACATAAAAGGTAAAAACAAACAAAAAAAAAGTGTAGCTTAGCAAAAACCCTTCAATTGGGACTATAGCTAAAGGAAGTCTCTATGTATTGGGTCGCAGAGTTAATTGGGCTTAACTTTTTTTTTTTTTAATCATACCCGCAAAGATTCAGGAGTTACTCCTGGCTCTGCACACAGGAATTACTCCCTGGCGGTGCTTGGGGGACCATATGGGTTGCCGTGGATCAAACCTAGGTCAGTTGCGTGCAAGGCAAACCCCCTATTCGCTGTCTATCGCTCTGGCCCCAGTGGGCTCAACTCTTGTATGCACACCTAGTCACAGCTTCACTTCAGCCCCTGGTGTTCTGTAACAGCAGCTACCTCCATCCTCTCTACAGTATTCTTGGCCTCTGCATTCTTTACTTGTACTTTTCTCCACTCAGAACTTCTCCAACTGCCTTTTGGCTTTCAGAAGTTGCTGAAGACTGTGCTGTTGCTGGCTATAAGCAAGCTGACTGTCAAATATTTAGGAGTCTTGTGGGCTGAGGAGTAAACAATTAATAACTTGAAGTTGGTCAGATAAATACTAAGTTATAGAAACCAGTATATACTACAAATGGGGGCTTTTAAAAATCTCTGCCATAGCTTGCAAGAGATAGTTTATTTGCACACCACAAAGACTATATGTACTGATACTCCTTGTTGCAGTATACTGCTGCCCAGAGCCTCTGCATCTTGCCTGGAGTTACCTCCTGCAGGCCACTGTGTAGATAGGGGCAGGAAGACAGTTTGGATCTGTGACTATGTGGCAGAATATCTTACCATGTGTTCTATGTTAGCTGGCATAAATATTTTCTCTCATGCTAGCTACCACAATCATCATGGGACTAGACAAATTTTACCAGAATTTTTCTGGCTATGTTGGATCTATAAGTATAATATGGTTATAATTAGATCAGAGAGAAATGCTGTTTGTCTCCAAGCAAGCAAGCAAGCAAGTGTGGCTCTCTAATAAGTCTAAAGACTTATATCCAAAACAACTGTGAAGTAAAGACAAGGATCTTGTGAAGGCTTAGAGAAATATATACCTGGCTGTAGAATATCCAAGGTACAGATACATGCCTTTTATATTAATTCTGAGATACAGTTCATCTCAGATGCCCTTCCCTCACTCTGCATAGGGCCTTCAGGGCAGACCTTGTCTGGGGCAACATTAACATTTCAATGGGACTAGGTGAGCTCCTGGGAGAAGCAAACCTGAAAGAATTGGCCTTAACTGCAATCTGCTGATCTGTTGATGTGGGCCAGTCAGGGCTGAAAGATATAAAAGCCTTCTCTTCTTTTTCCTGCCCGTTCTCTGCCTCTGCTCTTTCTCTCTGTTCTATTCCCTGTTGGGTCTTAGCACATGGTAACAGCCATCTTGACCTAGGATTCTAAACATACACGTGGCCAGGGCCCAGCTACGATCTTAAAGTTTGGGGGTTTCCTGTTACTGGATTGTGTACCAGTGAGAGTAAAAGTCTTTTGAAACTTTGCTGGACTCCCCGAGTCTGACTCTGTCTGTCCGACCGCCACCCATCCCCGGGCAGAAAAGGATCATGGACCTACCTCCTGTCGGGGAACCCAGCATTGTCTGACAACCCCTCTTCAGACTCTTCTTTATTTTTTCTTCTTTTTTCTCTTTTAAACTTAAAGCACTGTAGTGTTCTACGCTTATTCATTGTGTATTTTAGGAATTGCTAGAAGTAATAATCTTACTTCTTGCTCAGTCTACTATCTTAAATGAGAAACCTGTTTTTTCCCTTTTTAATATGGGCTGCATTATAATCAACTTGTGTTGTAGTGCAGTATTCAGTACTTCTGAAGCTATTTAACAGGGTACACTTAATATTTTTCTCTTTGTGGGTCACACCTGGTAATGCTCAGGGGTTACTCCTGGTCTTCACTCGAATGACTCCTGGTGGTGGTCGGGGACGATATGGGATGCCGGGGATGCCCTACCTGCTATCTCCAGCCCGAGAGGGTACACTTCAAATAGGAGCACACAGAACAAGTTTCTTACCTGCATATCCAATTCATGGCATCTTTGAGCAATTTCCTCCTTTGTTGACAAAGCTTCATTGAGCTCTTCTGTAGTTTTCTTCAACTGGTTAGAAACAGATATAAAACACATTTCAATATGACATGGCAAAACCAGTGATTATATATGCGATGAGAACGGAAACATCTTTTCATGGGACTAGAATTATTAAGAAATTAAGTAAAACATTAAGAAGTCTTCTGGAAGAAAATGAAGGAAGGTACTTCTAGTTTTATAAATCTTTCAGTACAAGACTTTTTAAATGTACTTATATGCTAGAAGAATAGGGTGGGTGGAGAGATAGTGCAGAGGAAGATGCTTGCCTTGTAGAGGCGACCCCAGCCTGACTGATAGCATGGCATAGGTCCCCAGAGCACACCGCCAGGAGTGAGCCCTCAACACTGCTGGTGTCTTCCCACCCCTCAATTTCTCCCTCACCGCCACCTCCTTCCCCAACACTACTATACAGCTAGTTTACTTCAACCTTTTCTTTTGGGGGGCATGTGTGTGGTGGCAGGGATAGAACCCAGGGACTCACTCATGCAATTCATGGACCATACCACTGAATTCATGTCCCTGCAGTCATTTAAAGTTACAGGTCTAGGGCTGGAGAGATAGCACTGAGGCGTATGTCTTGCAAATGCTATCAGTCAGGCTGGGGCCCGCTCTAGCAAATAGATGATCAATGGGAAGATAGTGATAGAGATAGACATAGATTAAATTTTGATGCTCCCTTTAAGCCCATCCCCCAAGTTTTTTTTAATCGCTAATTTGTATATCAATTTTCAAAAAATAAAAAATTGCTCTGATTCCCAAGCCAAATACCCCCAAGGTATGACCCACTATTGCATTAACTCTAAGTTACTGAAATATGAAAAATACATTCTTCATACTGTAGCAATAAAAAGTTGATAAAAATACTGGCTTTTATTCATTTGACTGAACCTCCAAGGACTCAGGCTTGCTCTTTAAGCCCATGTTCTTTCTTGAACATGTATCATGTTTGCCTGTCTGTTTCTTTGCTTACTTACTTTTCAGTCTAGAGAAGCTGCGCTCTTCCTAGAAGATGTACTCGACTCTTTCTCTATCCTCACATCAAGTAATTATCAATAAAAACTATCTTGCTTAACCAAAAAAAAAAAAAAAAAAGCAATAATCAAAGTTACAAAATAATTTTGTATTAAAACAAATTTACACTGCAAGAGAGACTCACAGACATGGTGCAGAGCTGCTACCGCCTCTCCCTGTGCCCAGCCGCTCACGAGGCACCCGGGAGGGATGGCAGGTTCTAGCCCTGGCCCGCCACCTCAGCAGAGCCTCGCAACAAGCCAGACGACCCTCTTACTCCATGAGGGCTGCCATTTTCCACATCCGGATTTCCCTCTCGTCAGAACTACACCCAGCAGAAGAGCCTATTACAGTCCGGCTCACGCGGTTCATCAATAAATGCTGGATTTAGAGGTGACTACAAGAGTATGCCACCCGCACGGCAGAGCCTGGCAGGCCTCCCGTGTCGTATTTGATATGCCAAATCCCAGTAACAATTATAGACCTCATTCCCATGACCTGATGGAATGGTTTGAGGCTCTTTATGTTCCTGGGGCAAGCAGATGCCCTTGGGCTCTACTAGCATGAGATAGGACATATGGAGATGTTACTGGTGCCCGCTTAAGCAAATCGATGATGAATGGGAAGACAGTGATACAGTGATACACTGCAAAGTTTCTTTAAAAATATGTCTTCGGCCAGAGATTTAGTACAGCAGGTAGGCTGCTTGCCTTCTATGCAGCCAACCTGGGCTCACTCCCTGTCATCCTATATGGTCCCCGGGAGTCTGCCAGTACTGATTTCTGAAAAAACCCAGGAGTAATCCCTGAGTGCCACTGGAGTGTGGCCCCCAAACATAAAAACAGCAGCAACAACAAACAAGTCTTTTTGTAGGTTCATTTAAATATCTGGTGGCTCAATCATATGGTTAAGTACCTGACATTTTCAGGAGTGAAGCTAGGGTGTTAAGTGTGACATATAAAAAGATTTACAAATAAAGAAAAAGAAAAATTTTGAGTACAAAACACAAATGAGTAAAATTATGTATTTTTTGGTAGGCAAGGATATAACTGAAGTAGATTCAAGCATGACATATGAGATCCTGAGTTATAAACTCAGTCAACCCATACCCTCCCTACCCCCAACCCCGAAACTAACCCAGGCTGGGGAGATGACTCAAATGGTTAGAGCTCATGCTAATGCCAGAACTGTAGGTTCAATCCCTGTATGGCAGGGCCTTCACTTTTGGGAGCAATGCCCTCTGCCCCAGCTAGGACCACAGGTATGACCCAGAAAACAAAATAGGGAGGGCAGGGAGGTAGCTTAGTGGTAGAGCATTTGCTTTGCGTATGTAAGGCCTTGTGCTTGATCCCTGAAATAAAAAAGGGGAGGGTGACGAAATTACAAATAATATTTAAAAAAATATATTTGTAAATGTTTATTAAGAAAGTGGTTTAAGTTCTTGAATTTAGGTAAAATTAATTATATCCAAGTATCACCACCTGAAATGTTCTTTTCAATAATACCTAATGAGCTTCTTTCCATCTTTACATGGGTTAAAATATTGCAAAATTTAGATACCTGGCGATCAAGGTCAACATAGGCATCGTTTCCAGCAGAAACAGGAGATTCTTTACTCATCAGCTGAAATGAAAATTTAAATGATTTTAACCATGAGGTAAAAAAAGACAATGAAAATTAACATTTAATCACTACAGGATGAAACATAATATAAATATAAAATTAATGCTCTATGCATAAATGTTTTCCATCTAAAGTTTATGTTTTCACTTTAGAATAATGCCTTCATTTAATAATCACAGGTGCAAATTCTGACACTTTCAGTGTAGGCCATTACATTTCAGTAAACCATAATATTTATTACTATATTTTCTACTTAGATTTCAGTAAACCATAATATTTATTACTATATTTTCTACTTAAAGAAAACATGTTTTGGGGCCAGAGCGATAGCCCAGCGGGTAGGGTGTTTGCCTTGGATACGGCGAGCCCATGCCGGCCCAGTTCGATCCCTGGCATCGTATATGGTCCCCGAGCACTGCCAGGAGTGATTCCTGAGTACAGAGCCAGGAGAAACCCCTGAGCATTGCCAGGTGTGACCCAAAAAAAACAAAAAAAAAAAAAAAAGTTTAAGTTAAAATGAGGCTAAAATATAAAAAGTGACTTTTCAGTAAATAAAAAGTACTGCTAATAACTATTTCTAAAAAAAAAAGTAGACTTCAATATCAGTCAAAATTACACACACACACACACACACACACCCTTAGCTTCTCTCACTCTTGTGTTAGGGCACTGTCACAAATGTCTGGGCAGGCTTTATTTTATTTTTTTTTTTTTTTTTTTTGGGTCACACCCGGCGATGCTCAGGGGTTACTCCTGGCTCTGCACTCAGGAATTACTCCTGGCGGTGCTCGGGGGACCATATGGGATGCCGGGATCGAACCCAGGCCGGCACAGGCCGGCCGCGTGCAAGGCAAGCGCCCTACCCGCTGGGCTATCGCTCCAGCCCCAGGGCAGGCTTTAATAGTATCAGTGTTCTACCTCCTTCATGTTCTGTCTGAAGGAAAGAAAGAACAATTAGGAATGTTCTAATAATGTCCTTTCAAGTCTTCATCAGACTCTCTAGAGTTATGTTCACCTATACTTTTTCCTCTTTATCAAGAAGTGCCCAGACCAACAAAAGCATCAGCAATGCCTGGAAATGTGCCAGAAATGTAAATATTTATCAGCCCACATCTACTTAAACCAAGCAATCTATTTAATAAGCCCTTTAAGATGATTCTAGAGCACAGTGAAGCCTGAGAACCACTGTCTATAGTGTAATGAGAACTGGAGGTCCCTTAGCATAACTAAGGATGGGGGAAGGGGGAAACAGGAAGAGATAATACAGTAGCTTCAATTTATATGCATTTATTGTGAGAATCTCACAGACATGGGGGCAAAGCTGCTACTGGCTCTCCCTGTGCCCAGCTGTTCACGAGGTGCCCAGGAGGGATGGCGGGTTCTCGGACTGGCCCGCCACCCCAGCAGAGCCTTGCAACAAGCCAGACTACCCCCCACTCCATGAGGGTCTCCATTTTCCACATCCGGACTTCTCTCCCATCAGAACTCCACCCAGCAGACCAGCCTATCACAGCCCGGCTTGCGCAGGCGCTTGCGGCAGCGCGGTTCATCAATAAATGCTGGACTTAGAGATGACTACTATAGTATGCTACCCGCACGGCAGAGCCTGGCAAGCTACCCATGTCGTATTTGATATGCCAGATACCAGTAACAATTATAGACCTCATTCCCATGACCTGATGTAATGGTTTGAGGCTCTTTATGTTCCTGGAGCAAGCAGATGCCCTTGGGCTCTACTAGCATGAGACAGGACATATGAAGATGTTACTGGGGCCCTCCGAGCAAATCGATGATGAACGGGAAGACAGTGATACAGTGATTGTGAGAGTATTAACGGCATTTTGAAAGGCTTTCCTTCAAATAAAAAAAAGAACTACAGAGGAAACAAAACAGAAAAAATTGAGGAGGAAAAGAATCCTACCCGCAGAAATAATCATTTATATCATTTTGGATATTTGTTAAGCCAAACATCTGAAGCTACTTGTGGCTAATCTAGCATAGTTCAAGAAAGAGAAATATACTATTTAGACAGAGTATACAGAGAGTGCATCTACTTCAGAGCCTGTGGTAGAAGGGAAAGAATGTATTTATTCTCTTGCAACTTTTTCCCTTTCTATTGTTAGTTTAAGCCTAGGTGTCCTTAAGAAAACCTCTTTATCAGACCACCCCTTCCACTCTGATCCACTGTTGGTGGGAATGTGGACTGGTACAGCCTTCTTGGAAAACAATATGGACATTCCTCCAAAAACTAGAAATTGAACTCCCATTTGATCCAGCCATACCACTTCTGAGAATATACCCTAGGGGGCCAAAAACACACAGTGGAAACACCACCTACACTTCTATGTTCATAGCAGCACTATTCACAATAGCCAGAATCTGTAAACAACCGGAATGCCTGACAACAGATGACTGGATAAAGAAACCGTGGTATATCTACACAATGAAGTACTATGCAGTTGTTAGGAAAAATAAAGTTATGAAATTTGCCTATAAATGGATGGACATGGAGAGGAAATTAACCAGAGGGAAAAGGACAGATACAGAATGACTGCATTTATTTGCAGGATATAAAAAAAAAATTAGCATGATACCAATATCCAAGGCCAGACAAAAACATGGATCAGAGGTCTTGTCAGTGGGTGGAATCTACTGCAAATGTGTGGGAGTCAGAGGTTAGGAAAAACAGAGAAAGGAAGTGTATTAATAATTATTGCAAATGATAATATCAGCCTCTTCCAGTTGCTGGGTGTGGCGGCTGGGAGCTCTCAGTTATGCCCTCCTACATGGAGGTCGAGAAATGGGAGGAGGAGCTCAAATCCCTACAACAAGTCCAGCCAGCGCCCCCCCCCCACACACACACACACACACACACACACACACACACACACACACACACGTGAGCAGCAAACCCTAGGAGCTATGATGGACTCGACCAGGGGGCTGGCTGAGCCATTTACCACCCTCCGGAACTCCATGGTCTGCTCCACGTGGGACCAAGCAGCGCAGCTGTGGGTCTGGAGTGACTGGGTCTGGATTCTCTCCTCTGGTGTTGCCAGCTGTGGCTCCAGACCCACACTCCAGCTGTGGGTCTGGAGTGTGGGTCACTCCAGCAACCAGAAGAGAGACACTCTAGACCCACAGCTGCACAGCTCAGCCCCACGTGGAGCAGCCCATGGAGTTCCGAAGGGTGATAAATGGCTTGACCAGCCCTGGCCAAGTCCAACATAGCTCCAAGGGTTCGTTTGCTCACACGTGCGGGGGCGGGGGCACGCTGGATGGACTTGGAGTGGAGATTTGGGCTCCTCTTCCCATTCCTCTACCTCTATATCAGAGGGTGTAGCTCGAGCTCCCAGCCACCACAGCCAGCAACCGGAAGAGAGACACTCCAGACCCACAGCCGCGACATTCTTAGACAATAATTAGGAAGCTAGGACCAGGTCCTTTTGAGGATCTTTCACATTTATACACTGCGATGATCATTCTCCCACACTGCAGAGCCTGGCAAGCTACCCGTGTCGTATTTGATATGCCAAAACCCAGTAACAGTTATAGACTTCATCCCCATGATCTGAAGGATTGGTTTGAGGCTCTTCGTGTTCCTGGAGCGAGCAGATGCCCTTGGGCTACACTAGCATGTGACAGGACTATGGAGATGTTACTGGTGCCCGCTCGAGCAAATCCATGAAAAACGGGAAGACAAGTGATACAAGTGAATACCAGCCTAGAACTGAGCATTGAAGTAGAAAAAAAAAATATACATGATAACCTCTAAATGTATGTATTGCAATGCAAGCCACAATGTCGAAGTGAAAGAGAGAGAGACACACATGGAGAGCGAGATAGAGAGAGAGAAGAAGAAAATTGCCTGTCATAGATGCAGGCTGGGGGGAGAGGAAATCAGAGGACATTGGTGGTGGGAAATGGGCACTGGTGGAGGGATCGGTGCTGGAACACTGTATGACTGAAACCAAAATATGAACATCTTAGCAATTGTATACTCGTGGTGGTATAGTAATAAAAATAAAAAGAGACCACCCTTTCAATTCTATTAGTATGTCTGTTCCTTTACTTCCTCAGGGTTCTAGACTTGATACCTCTTACTTCTTCCCGTGTTTCAGTTCTAGTCTGTCATTCTTTTTTCCTTTTCAACAGACTTTTATAGTGAAGCCCACTCTTTTCTTCTGTAGCACATCATCTAATTTTTGCGAATCTCCTTCTTCTACTTTAACTTCTACAGTAAATCATTTGTTTACTTACCTTCTCTCTCATAGATTTCATGGCCTAGCCTTTTGATGACTTCTGTCAATATACTTTCAGTTCTCCTCTTAGCTTAATTCATTTTTCCTGTGATTAATGCAACTTATTATTCTGGTCATATAGCCTGACTTCTAAGTATCAAGAGAAAACAAATTAAAAATGCTTTGGGGGCCAGAGAGATAGTACAACCGGCAGGTGTTTCCCTTGCACGCAGCTGACCAAGATTCAATGCCTAGCTTCCCCTGTGGCTCCCTGAGCATAACCAGGAGGAATTTCTGAGTGCAGAGTCAGGAGCAATAACATCTGAGCAACACCCAGTATAGATACGTCATGCCCCCTCCAATATTTCTTAAAGTTCAAAGACCTAAGTTTCAAACCTCAACAGGCCTTCAAACTAGCCTCCAAAGTTTCTTTATTCCTTTTATAAGTTATTCCAGACTGCCTTACTACTTAAAGCTTGTCAATTCTCTCATACTCCTCAGAAAACTTTACCTACAAGCTAAGAATATCCCCATTTTCTAAACCTTCAAATTAGCAACAATCAGGCCAACCTCTTCATTTTTCACTTTGTAACTGGGAGATTTAAAATAAACCAAATCCCTGTACTCTTAGATTCACAGCAGTATTAATCACACTGACCAAAAGAGGATCCAACTCTATCAACTGATGAATGAATAAGCAAAACATTGCAGATACAAAATCATATTATTTTGTTTAGTTCTATCAGATGAGCAGAGAGTAGGAGTAAACTGCCAAGTGTCACTGGTTATAGACCCAAACCGTTCTGCCCCTTACCCCCCCAAAAAAACAAAAAACAAACAAACCCTCTCAGGTTTAAGCTTCTTTTGGGTCTCCATTTCCTTAGGATGTCTCCTATGTCAAGTAAAACTTTTAAGTAAATATATAGGCCTTTCTTATGTTCCTTCTCTCTTTCACTATTAATACAAATATTCATTTAGAATACTTTGGATATGACTGGGATTGGAAACTCATTTTCAGTCAAATTAGAAACCAGTAAGTTGTGAAAGGTGAACTGCTATTTTAAGACAGACACCACATTATAATTATAATAGCTTTAAAAGCCACTCGACTCTTCATTCATTAGGAAATTTAAAAATACTGGGAAAATATTTATGCATGCAAAATATATTAAATAAAATAGCATGGGGGCTGGAAAGATCGTACAGCAGGTAGGATGCTTGCCTAACATGTGGCTGACCCAGGCATTCCATATGGTTCCAAGTCTGCCAGTAGTGATCACTGAGCACAGAGCTAGAGCACAGCCAGATGTGAGCCCGAAACAATAATAACAAGCATAACAGGTACTTTTTTAAAATTAGACAAACCCATAAAAAGTCCTCAAAATATGAAAAAAAATGCTTACTTTCTGTATCTCAAATCAGGTTTACTCCTTTAGGTTTTCAAAAACTCAAAGTACAAAGTTTCAACATACCTCTTGAATAGCTGTCATCACAACATGCTGAACTGATTCCTCCATCATCATAATGGCTTGGATATACTCTGAAAACAAGAATAATCTGAAATGTTACTGTACAAGATAATGAGAGTCACGAATTCTTACAAGCACGTTCATTCTAAAAATTTCTTATATATGTAAACATATGCATAATATACATGCACAAGTAATATATATTATACACGCATATATATTACACACATATGTATAATATACATGCACAAGTAATATATATTATACACGCATATATATTACACACACATATATGCTCTAAGTAAAGGCTGAAAAATCACATCACAGCATCCATCTTTCCTTTGGAAAATTTTGCATGAAACAGTTGATATTACAGGCAAAGGAATGCAAGATTACAAAAAGGCAAAACAATTAATTGGTAAACTCTTAAGCTAACTGGAAAAGACTTCATATCACTACTTTAAAAAATCTTTTATATTGTTTTGCGACAAGGTAAGAAACTCTGAAGTTTACATTTTATTCTTTTTTTTTTTTTTAATTTTTTATTATACCACAGTGAAACATACAATTACAAAGGTGATCATAATTGGTTCTTGGTAATACAGTATACCAGCACCCATCCCTCCACCAGTGCCCCATTTCCACCACCAATGTACCCCACCCCCTCCTGCCCACCCCCATGCTGCCTTAATAGCAGGTACCCCAGTTTCCTCTCTTTCTCTCTCTGTCTCTCTCTCTGTCTCTGCATCTCTCTGCCTCTTCTTTTACACATTGTGGCTAGCCCTGCAGATATTTAGAGTTTATCACTTAAGTCTCTTTGTGTATATTCAATGGTGAGTCTTAATCTGCCATTACCATTTCCCACATTTAGTAAAACACTGGTATCTATTTATGTCGTATTAACGAATGCAGTCATTCTATATCTGTCCTTTTCCTAGAATCTGGAAACAACCTAAATGCCCGAGAACAGAGGACTGGCTAAAGAAACTGTGGTTCATCTACACTATGGAATACTATGCGGCTGTCAGAAAAGATGACATTATGAAATTTACCTGCAAATGGAGGGACATGGAGACTCTCATGCTGAGTGAAATTACATTTTATTCTTATATGACATCAAAACACTAAATCATGTATAGTTCCTACCATAATATTTTCTATTACAGAAACAAACAAAAAAATGAACCTGAAAGCTGCTTAAAAAATTAAGATAGAAATAAGAGAGAAATCAATAGTATAGTTAGCACTGTATACACAGAGATTCAAAGTGATGACCTAGTAATCCTAGTGATCTAACACACCGATGCATCATTTTTATCCCCAACCACTGGCAAAAAAAAGAAATATCTCATAGCTGTTAGGCATGGCAAAACTGGAAGGAAAACTTCAGCTCTAAAAATAGTTTTTATTATCTTAAAATGCAATATTAGATAAAAAATAGGAAATTTTTTTATCTCAGAAGTTCTTAGAGGTGGTATTAGGCACTTAAAAAAGGTGGTATTAGGCACTTAAAAAAAAGCCACCTGTATGCCAAATAAATATGGTTAAGAAAAATAAGTTTTAGACAGTAAAAAAAAAAACTTAAGGAAAATTCAGCTTAAATCTGCCTCTCTTTGGGCCGGAGCGATAGTACGGGGTAGGGTGTTTGCCTTGCATGCAGCAACCGGGTTCGATCCCCGAATCCCATATGGTCCTCTGAGCACCGCCAGGAGTAATTCCTGAGCGCTGAGCAGGAGTAACTCCTGAGCACAAATCTGCGTCTCTTCTCAGCCCCTCATATACTCAAAAACAGTAAAAGACTAGTAAATTGTCTTAGCACTCTAAGGAATATACTGAAAGGTGTTTAATTTTGGCATGAGTGTCTTCTATTTGGAATGTCAAACTGCAACCCTTTGTTTGACAGTAATTTTTCTTTTCTCAAAAAGAATGACAGCATTACTAACTAATAACGTTCTGGTTGTCAATGACAAAGATTTTAGTTAACCACATTTTTAATGCTGTATGGAGATATTACTGGTGCCCGCTCTAGCAAATAGATGAACGGGAAGATCATGATTGTGATTGTCCTAAGGTTATTTGTACCAAATCAAATATGTAGTGATACATAAAAATATATACTACACTTAAATCATAAACATTGTCCTAAGCTCACAATGGGAATGTAACTATTTGATTAGAAAAAGAATTCCTTAGCCAATGTTTATTTTGTTATGTTAATGAGAAATACCCTATGAGTATATGAGTAAGCAAGGAGTATGTTAAGATATTCTATTCAAAGATAGCAAAAGCAAAGATTCTAAGTTCACTGAATTGCAAAACTACGAAGAAAATGATACAGCTAGGATGACTAAACAATCCTTAAAAGACTGTGAACATGGAAGAGAAGAACAGTGGTGCTGATAATGGAGAAGGAAAACTGAATGACCTTCTAAAGTGAAGAAAACGGTGGGAATAGGGAGGTGAGGAAGTTAGTAAGGTGTGAGAGGGGAAGCGTTAGTTAAGAAGCGGTGTTGCCACGTCAAGGCCCTTCCCCGCGAACACCGTAAAATGCCAAATGATAAAATGATGATGAAAACTACATTAATGTACAAGTTTCAAAAATAAAAAACCTTACAAATCTTATAAAAACTCAAAATGCAAGCATATGTGATCACTAAAAGCATATATATATATATATATATATATATATATATATATATATATATATATATATATATATATATATATATATATGTTCTATGAGGAAATGCTGGTAACTGATGTGTGCTGTGTCAAGGCTGTCTATCCTGACAACACAACTATTAGGTCAGGCCCAAACTTTACAGCACAGTTCAGTATTAAAATCATTTACTAAGTGCACATGTAAAAGAGACAGGGTTTTGTTTTCCCTAATTTCTCACAAGCAAGATATCTTGGGAACAAGCTGCAGTTCCAAAGAACCTAGGATGACATTAGAGGAGGACAGTTGTGTTATCACACACAGTGTCACACGATACCTGACATCTCAGAACTTCATTTCATTCGACTGCTCCCTACCAGAAGTGGTCCTGAGATGAGCAAACGCTCTCTGGATAAGTGAGATGCTATATTCTGGTTAAAAGTTTTTATTATGTTTATAAAATCTCAGGTGAAATGGAAGCTAGGTGTTATGAATAATAGTTGGCCTCTAGGAAGTCTAATGAATGACTGCTCTTTTCCATGAGAATGTGACAACCTTATTCCTATTCTAGAAGTCATTAGTAGAAATCAATAAATCGCAACAATTTTTCATCTTCCTGTTAAAATAAAGCATTGAGAGATTTAATGTCTTTAATTTTTTATATGTTCTTCTTTAATTTTTATATGTTCTATATATTCTATCATCTTGTTATATAAACTTATTATAGTAAATTTACAAAAACCACAAATGCAAAAAATCCTATTTTTTTAGTTAAACTGGATAAACAAGCCAAAATTACAATAAAAGCAAGTGCTTGCTAGAACCTAAAAGGAATGGAGTAAGCAAGAAAGAATTTTTGGGAAAAAAAAAGGTCCTAAATCAGATGCCAGTAAAATGAGTCATTCTTTCAAGAAAAACAAGCTGTTATTAAACTTATCTCTAGAATACCAAAAACATACAGACAAGTTCAGAAAACTCTTGCATTATGGGGGACAGGTAGGAAGAACAAGAAAGACCTTAGGATTAAATAACCCCCTGAGCTTCAAAGTCATGTGACGAACAGTAAGCCATGAATCCACTCAGCACAGAGCTCCTTACACACTTTCCCTCTGCGTCAGCTCCCTCTTAACCCTCACTAGTCTCCAAATACCACCGGGGTTTTATTTTAATCCCTCAAACGTGGCAAAGTTCTTTTTTCTTTTTCTTTTTGCTTTTTGGGTCACACCCAGCAACGCTCAGGGGTTACTCCTGGCTCTGCACTCAGGAATAACTCCTGGCGGTGCTCGGGACCATATGGGATGCCGGCATGGGCCAGCTTCGTGCAAGGCAAATGCCCTACCCATTGGACTGTCGCTCCAGCCCTGCAAAAGTTCTTTTTGACATTTAGCTTTTACTATTCAAAGTGCCCTTAATCTGTTAACCTCCAATTATCTTGGTTTAAATAACTTTTCTGAATCAAGACTATAGTGTCTCCCAAGACATTACAATTTCTCAGATAACTTTGTATGTGCCATTGTTTATTTGCCTTCCCCTTCAATCAATTACAAGTTCTTTAAGGGCAGGTAGTGTTGTCTGTCTTAAGCGGTAGTCTCTAGTGTAATGAGGCATGAGTCTAATACTGATACATGAAATAAATTCTGTTGTACCTGCAATCTGAAATAATTAAATTTAAGTTCCCCAAACTAAACTGATAATAAATACCATTACTATTTATATTAATTTAGGTGGATCTTGTCCTATAAGTAAATTATAACATATTCAGAGTAGTCACAAATAACATATTTTAAAAATCTTTAAGTTTTAAAATATCGAAAAAAACTACTAGCAAAATCACGAAAATGGCATTCTTTGAGGCTGACCTAAAATGATGTTGTTTGGCAATTTATACTGATAACATCTATAGATTTTGTTATGTTTTATCATCCTTAATCATAACCTATGTATATTATATACCAAGTTCAAATAAATTACCTTGCTTTTGTTCACAGTTGACAGCACAGCCTAAGATGAGCTGAAGCATCCTTCCGAGCTCGGCAGCATCAGAATGCTCTCCAATAAGGTTTACATCAGGAAGGGTGAAATCATTGATCTGTTGACCTAAAACCTGAATCAAAAAGAAAAAAGATTTGAAGTGAGTGTATGTTTTATACGATCAAATGAAATATTTGTTATAATTTAGTATTACTTATGTAGAATTTAGATTATTTATCAGAGTTTAATTCTGGGGCAACAGCACCAGAAACTCCCTGCTAAGGACAGAGCTGTTAAAGGCAATCCCCATCAAATTTCAAATTTTAACCCCCACATTTAAGTCATAACTATCTTAAGTCATAGTAATTTAGGTTCTAATCCGAATGTGGTATGTTCACTAAACAAAGAAACTGTAGTTTACATCCCTCTATAAAGAACTGATATCTTCTCCTCTGAATAAGCCGAGCCAGAAGTTCTAAATCAGAGGTACAACAGGAAAAACAAAGAGAATATATATAGGCTTGTTCTTGAACACTAAGAGTATTAGTATTCCTAACTACTCTCACTTCATTTAATTTAAAAAATAACTGATAGCAAGAACCAGGAAGGAGAATGGAAGATTTTTTTTAAATGGGGAAACTGACTAATTCTAATAAAATAACTTATATGTAGACAAATGGGTTGTTTACTGTCAGAAAACCCAATGGTTTGAAAAAGCAATCCTAAATGAACAAGTAGGATGAAAGTAATTAGCATTTTGAGTGAGGGGAGCACAGCATAAAGTTAATTAGACAGGTCAAGAAATTCCTAGTAAAGGATATATCAGGCTCTGGTAGAACTTTACAAGAAGAAAACAGCCAACCCCATCAAAAAAATGGGGAGAAGAAATGAAGAGAAACTTCGACAAGGAAGAAATTTGATAGCCAAAAGACATATGAAAAAATGCTCATCATCATTAATCATCAGAGAGATGCAAATCAAAACAACATTGAGATATCAACTCACACCACGAGACTGGCACATATCCCAAAGAGTAAGAAGACCCCCCCAAAAAAAAAAGTAAGAACAAGTGCTGGCGTGGATGCAGGGAAAAGGAGACTCTCATCCATTGTTGGTGGGAATGTCGACTGGGACAGCCTTTTAGGAAAACAATATGGACATTCCTCCAAAGACTAGAATATATACTGGGAAGCCAAAAACAACAGTGGAAACACCATCTGCACTTTTATTTTCATAGCAGCACTATCCACAATAGCCAGAACCTGTACTGATGAGTGGATAAAGAAACTTTGGTACATCTACACAATGGAATACTATGCAGCTGTTAGGAAAAAATGAAGTTATGAAATTTTCCTATAAATGGATGGACATGGAGAGGCTCATGTTGAGCGAAATTAGACAAAAAGGAAAAAGACAGATATACTATGACTATTTATTTGCATGACATAAATATATATTTATATATATTATGATACAAATATCCAAGGTCAGGCAAAACATGGATCAAGAGGTCTTCTCAAAGGTGGAATCTACCACATATGTGTGAGAGTCAGAGGTTAGATAAGACAGAGAAATGAACAGTGTGATAGTAATTGTCGAAAGTGATAAAATCAGCCTAGAACTGAGCATTGAATACAGGCAAAAAGATACCCGCGATAACCTCTAAATGTATGTATTGCAATCCACAATGTGTAAGAGAAGGAAGAGAGAAAGAGAAAGAGAGAAAAGAGATAAAGAACCTGCCATAGAGGCAGGCTAGGGGAGGAGGGAGGGAATCGGGGACATTGGTGGTGGGAAATGGGCACTGGTGGAGGGGTGGGTGCTGGAACACTGTATGACCGAAACCCAAACATGAACATCTTTGTAATTGTATATCTCATGGTGGTATAATAAAATGTTTGAAAAAAAATCTTGAAGAAAATGATCAAATCTCAAAAAAAAACAAAAATTCCTGGTAAGGGACTGGAACGATAGTACAGTAGGGAGAGCGTTTGCCTTGCACTTGCTGACTCGGGTTCCATCCCTGGCATCCCATATGTTGCTCCAAGCACTGCCAGGAGTAATTCCTGAGTGCAGAGCCAGGAGTAACATGTGAGCATTGTTGGATGTGACCCAAACCCAGACCCCCCAAAATCAACAACAACAACAAAAATGAAATTCCTGGTAATTGATGGTAAGAAGTATGAATGTGATAATCAATGTAACAGAAACCATGAAGATTGAAGAGAAAGTGACAAACTTGTAGCTATTTAAATTCTAGCTTTGAAGTGAAGAGGCAAGTGTGCAACTGGGGTACCAAGAAGTATAAAAGCAAGTAAGCTTGTGGGGCAAACAGTAATGAAAAAACACAGGTTTTGAGGCTACGCTGTGTCCTTCTGGTATCTGTATTTCCAGAGTTAGACATTCCCCTACCTGCTGCCTGCTGAACATGAATCAGAGGATAAAATGATTTAACCTTAGGATTTGCCAAGCAATAAAACTAAGGTAACTCTTGGGGCCAGAGAGATAAAAACAGGAGTTAGGTGCTTGCCTTGCACATGGCCGATCCTGGTTGGATCCCAGGCACTTTAGATGGTCCCCTGAGCACCGCTAGAAATGATCTCTGAGCAAATAGCCAGGAGAAAGCCCTGATCACAGTTGTGTGTGACCTCAAAACCATAAAAAAAGGGAAGAAACTAAGATAGGCAAGCAAACTATAATAGCGCCAAACCATTTAAACTATCTTTAAGAGAGAAGAAAGAAGTTAATTACGGGCAGAAAATAAAGTTTAACATAAACTAGCAATCACTGATAAACTTTTCATAATTCAGTTAAAAACATTTATCTAACAGTTACATAATAGATGTTTGCTTAAACTAACATCCTAGAAACTATAAAAAGAAAAATAAACTCATTGCTGATTCTTATGCAACTTCTCTTTACTTGAAATCTATAATAACCCTTCGTAGCAGAATGAGGTTCTTACCTCATGATTATAATCCAGGATCCCTTTTAAAATTTTCTTTAAATTGCTTATCTGTTTAAAGAGAAAAAAAACAACTGGGTAAAAAAAATGCATGCACAGATAAAACCAGAGTTCAAGATAAAAACTTTCTGAACTAATTAATCATTCCACTTAATCATAAAGTAAAATATTCTAAAAAGTATATGGGTCCTGGGATTGAACCCAGAACGTGAATCATATGCTCTCTCATAGAGTTGTATCACTAAGCGAACCCAGAACGTGAATCATATGCTCTCTCATAGTTGTATCTCTAAGCGGAACCCAGAACGTGAATCATATGCTCTCTCATAGAGTTGTATCACTAAGCGAACCCAGAACGTGAATCATATGCTCTCTCATAGTTGTATCACTTAGCCCTTCAACTATATCCGAACTACCACCATCATATGTCTAGAGATTCATGAAACACAGAAGTATCCAATATTCTATGTTATCAACTTACAATTACATGGATAATAACAGAGTAATCAAGACTAAATTGTAAAGTTATTCAGTTTTTATTGCAGTTAAAGAAAAACATGCAGTCCTCAATGAAGACTTGAACTTGGGTGTTTATTTCCCAGAAAAGAGGAATTTGATCTTACAAAGAAGTAGGCAAATATGCACAATTTACTATCAAAATTGACCATGGAAATTTCTTAAAAGTAATCTATGAGAGGCTGGACAGCGGACAGGATGCTTCCCTTACAAATGACTGACCTGGGTTCAATCCCTTGCACCCTTGAGCAATGCCAGGAGTGATCCTACAGTGCAGAGCCAGGAATAAGCCCTGAGCACTGCTGGGTGTGGCTCAAAAACTGGAAAAAAACAGTAATCTATGAAGAAACATCTCTAAGAATGACTGCCAGAACAATTTTGTAATTGAGTATCAAAGAAAATATTTAAGAAGCACTGGTGAAACAGAAACGCCCTCAAAACAATTATTCCTTGTACTGTAGAAATGTCGACTTTCAATACAGCAGCACACTACGGCTGTACAAGCATTCTAGGTACAAATACGTCCCAACACTTACTCCAGAGTCAACCTACATGTAGGTTTACTGGCCTACATATATCGTATGAGAGAAATGAGGCCAAAATAACCTGCACTGTTTATTATTTCTGTTTTTATTTTACATATAACTCTATGGTTGAATTTGAATTAAGTAAAATGTGCACACAACATGATTCTGTTCAAGGATCAGAGCAATAGTACACATATAGGATGTTTTTGCACCAGCAGACCTGGGTTTGATCCCTGCATCCCAAAAAGTCTCTGAGCACTACCAGGACTAATTCCTGAGTGCAGAGCCAGGAATAAACCCTGAGCATCACTAGGTGTGACCCTAAAAAAGTGAAGAATAAAAAAGACTCTCTTAATCACTGACATCCCTAAACAAGGTAAACAATGTAAAATGTTAATCTATAACAAAAGATATTAGAATCTGAGATTACTAGACAACTGTGGCAGTAAAATCTAGTGGCAAACAAAAACATTTTTAAGAGAAAAAATAAACTAAAAAGCAGTTAAAAAAGACTTCATACGGGGGCTTGTGAGATAATATAGCAGTAGGGCAAGTACAGGGGGTGGGGTATCTATTGTATACGGCTGACCAAGGTTTGATCCCGGCACCCCATTCGATCCCTGAGACCCCAGGAGTGATTCCTGAGTGTAGCACCAGGAGAAACCTGAGCATTCCCAAATGTGGCCCCAAAAGCAAGAACAAACACAAATAAAAATATAAATATTTTATGAAATATTTAAATATTTAAATTAAAATTTAAAATGTTTCAATTTCTAGAAAATTTGAAGATACATATATGTACATATATATTTTATATTTATTTCCTTTTTTGTTTTTGTTTTTTTGCTTTTTGCGTCACACCCTGCAATGCTCAGGGGTTACTCCTGGCCCTTTGCTCAGGAATTACTCCTGGTGGTGCCTGGGGGACCACATGGGATGCTGAAATTGAACCTGGGTCGGCCACGTGTAAGGCAAATGCCCTACTCGTTGTGCCATAGCTCCGGTCCCTATTTCCTATATTTTGATATTTGAAATTACATCTAAAAATTTTCATTAAAAACTGTATTTTATATCCTGCTTAAGAAAATCACTTATTTCATTCTGAAAAAGACTTATCATCAGCATTAATCATCAGTAACTAAAACACCACAAAATATGAATGGTAACATACAGAAGTAAAAAATTCAAATCAGAACTGATATTTTCAGTTTCAAATATTAAAAAATTCGATGAACTTTTTCTTGTCTTATATATTACTATTTTAGCCACCTCCTGACACAGAAGATACTGTATATATGTATGGGCGCATTGTGTATGAGGGGGAACCACTGGGGGAGATGGTGTGGGATATATAACTTTCTCTTTGGTTAAGCCCTGAAGCAAATAAAATGATTCGTAGCATTATTTTAAGCATTTACAAAGTTATCATTAAAAATAAATTTAACTACCCGTTCTAACAATAGTATTATTAAAAAGTGCTCATCAACCCGGCAAATGACTGAAAGGCTGGGGCCGTGCTCTGCACGATGGGGCCCTGGGTCTGAGCTGACACTGCATGGTTCCCTGGAACTGACCCTGAGCCAGGAACAGACCCTCAGCACCACTGGGTGTGGGTAAAAGCAAACAAACAAACAAAGATGAGCAGCTTGTATGAGTTAGAAAGAAGGAGATTAGATTTGGGCATTCAATACCTTACAATCGGTAAGTATTTGTCATTAAATATATACTTTATAGGGAAACATTTCAAAAACAGCATCTGAGTTTAAAAAAGAATTAGGGGGCAGCTTGGAGTGACAGCACAGTGGGTAGGGCGTTTGCCTTGCATGCTGCAGACCTGGGTTCAGTCCCCAGCATCCCATATGGTCTCTCAGCACTGCCAGGAGTAACCCCTGAGCCACACTGGGTGTGACCCAAAAAAAAAAAAAAAAAGAATTAGATTTTGGCAATCCAATATTTAAGCAATCAATAAATATATTTCATTAATATTTAAGTCAAGGAGTTTTCCACATTAAACTCCTTAATCAGTATTATTCTGCATAAAAACCAAAAGAGCAATTGTAGAGCCAGTCAAGGCTCAGCGGGAGAGCGCCTGCTTTCAATGTGTGATGTACTGGATTTGATTCCCACCTTCCAAACTATTTTTTTTTTAAGTTTCAGAGTTTTTTTTTGATGATACTGTTTTAGGATCACACCTGATGGTACCCAAGGTCTACTCCTGGTTCTGAGCTCAGGGTCATTCCTGGCGGGGCTGGAAGGACCACTTGAGGAGCTGGGGACTGAAGCCAGGTTGGCTGTGTGCAAGGCAAACTTCTTATGCGATGTGTTCTCTTTGGCCGTGGTTCTAGAAGTTTTGAAACTCCAGTCATGACTAGTACTAGGTCACCAGAGTCAATTTAATGTAGCAAAATTACAGAACTAGAGAACACAATTGGCTTATATGAATTAAGGAGACGGATGATGGATACTGTGTGGATACAGGTATAAAAGCAGCACCAAGAAGACTTACCAAGATGAAATAGTTCTGTGTCTTCATGGTTGCTATACAATCTACAAATTGATGGCTCTAAACATAATTATACACACAAGCAGCGAAAAAAAAAAGGGGGGTCTATGTAAACCTGACGAAATATTGTGGTCTGTACCATCAAGTAATAATGTATTAGTTATATGAGAAACCACCAGAGAAAATGGAACCAAGTTACACAAAAAATTTCTCTTCAGTGAGTTGCAATTAATATTTGAAAAATATTAACACAGTTAATATGTGCTCGTTATTAATGACATTAGTGGCTAATGTGTGTAAGGCATTATTTTCAATATATTACATATGTTAACTACCGTAATTTCAGGACAGAGTCCATTATAATCTTCATTTTACAAACTGGGAAACAGACATGCAATAAGGGTCAAATAGTTTCCCAAAGACAAAAAAATGGTGCAATTGTGATATGGATCCAGAAACTCTGGTTGTAGTTTTCAGTCTCCAGATTTACAATTTTGATTGTCTCTGCACTGGTCTTCAGACACCAGGCTTTAATAATTTTAATAGCTTCGTAGTGAGCAGCATTGAGTTACTGCCAATATACTATTCAGGATCATTTCACTAAAAGTCACTTAAGTTTCTAAAGCTCACTGGACACATCAGATCAAAACCCAACAAACGTTACACAGCTGTAAATGAATGACTAACAAATGGAAAAATAAAAATTAAATACCTTTAGCCTCCAATTATCTCCTACTTCAGTTTTGATTCTGTTAAGCCAATTTTCATCAAAATATGCAGGATCTCTGCAAATAAGAAAAAGCTAGTATATTAAGATCATGTAACTATACCACTGAAAAGACAACTGAAAAACTGAACTCAACCCATATCATCACTGAACTCCTATATGAAAATGTACTGACACATATCAGCCACAAAATAACGTAGTACATAGCACTGGATGCGATTACAATAGTACAGCTCATCAAAAAGTACTTATTAAAGGCAAGCTAGAAAGTAAAAAGTAACAGATTTAAAAAGAAAATTATAGATCAATACAAAGAATTGGAAATAATTATAGTTATCACACTAATACCTAAAAAGGAGTCAGTATCTGACACAATTTTAAGTACACAAAATGCATACATCAAGAAAGAGGCTGCAAATTTTTCAGTTAAGATTTTAATGACTTTTATCGCCTGATAATTTACAGTATCACAATAATATCACTAAAATTCAAGCTTTTAAAATAAACAAACTTTTCTCATATACGACTCTAGGCATTATTCAAAGCTGGATAACATCTGTTTGCAAAAGACTTAAAAAATCTGAGACAGCACTAAGGTAGATATATAATTTGAAACAAAGACAGAAATTAAACACACATATGCTATTTTTTTTTTTTTTTTTTTTTTTGCTTTTTTGGGTCACCCGAGATCGAACCCGGGCCGGCATGGGCCGGCCGCCTACAAGGCAAACGCCCTACCCACTGGACTATCGCTCTCCGGCCCCACAGATGCTAATTTTTTAATCTCTCAGTCTATGAATATGCAACAGAAAAAAAAAATAAACCAGCATAAGCTTCAATTTACAGCTTTTTAAACCAATGCTCCAAAAAAATTTGTTCAAGGTCACAGATTAAATACCTATGCTTGTCCTCTTTAACAAGTGTTAATAGATCTGAAGATCATTCCAAAACACAACTGTTGGGTAAGCAAGGGAGATAATCTGCTCAAGAGCAAGAGCATTTGCCTGGCCCACACAGGGTCCTGGGTTCAATCTCTGGCACTGCAAGGTCTCCAGAGCACTGATGGCATCCAACTCTAAATGGGAGGTTTCTACCCAAAACAAGACTCCCTCCAGTCATCCAAATAAACAAGAACAAAGAGAAATACATCAAAAAAAATGCATTTGAATTTACTTACAGTTACTGAAGATAATATATAATCACCAAATTTTGTTAAATTATTTCTATGTGAATAATATGGTACTTAGAATTAAAACTTTTTTTTTCTTTTTGGGTCACACCTGGCGTTGCTCAGGGGTTACTCCTGGCTCTTTGCTCAGAAATTACTCCTGTCAGTGCTTGGGGGACCATATGGGATGTCGGGTATTGAACCTGGGTCGGCCGCGTGCAAGGCAAACGCCCTACCTACTGGGCTATCGCTCCGGCCCTAGAATTAAAACTTTTTATTATTAAAGAAAAGGTACTTATTTAATTATAGGGTATTTTCCCCCTTTACATGCAGCCGATCCTGGTTTTTTTTTTTGTTTGTTTGTTTGTTTGCTTTTTGGGTCACACCAGCGATGCTCAGGGGTTACTCCTGGCCCTGCACTCAGGAATTACCCCTGGTGGTTCTCGGGGGACCATATGGGATGCCAGGGATCGAACCCAAGTTGGCCGCATGCAAGGCAAACGCCCTACTCACTGTGCTATCACTCTGGCCCCAGCCGATCCTGTTTTAAATCTCCTGAGCACTGCCAGGAGTGACCCCTGAGCACAGAATCAGGAGTAAGCTCTGAGTGAGCATTGTTAGGTGTGGCCCCCAAATTAGAAAAAAAAAAAAAGTCAATTTCTAATGTAGTTGCATCATTTATTTTCTTGATAGCAACTGATGTTGGTTCCAATTTCATCACAACCTTGCCAAAGGTTACAATGACCTGTTTGGGGTAACAGCCATCTTCTATGAATGTAAAGAAGTATTTCATTTTGACTAATGACTTACATTTTTCTCACTGTCTAATGATATTAGACATCTTTTCATGTGCTAACAGCCATTCATATATCCTCTGAAGAAACACTTAGTAAGAGTTTTTTGCTCTGTAGGGCCCATGAGATACTTCAGTGAGTTGAAGTACACGGTTGGGATGCAGAAGACCCTGGGTTTGATCATCTAGACCAAACCCACATGGCTTCTGAGCACTGCAGGAAGAGGCCCTGCTAGACTCCAGCATTGCTAGTGAGCTCCCTTCAAAACAAAGAGTCTCTATCTAGTTAAGAATAGGACTGTCTTGTTATTGGGTTTTATGTATTCAGAATATAAGTTCCTTGTCAGACATAAGATGTGTAAAGAATTTCTCACACAATGAACTTGAGTTTTACTTTCTTGATGGCGTAATTTGCAGTTTTTCATTCATAAAAAAAATTGGGGCCCACCCAGAAGTTTTCAGGGGTCCCAAGGCCATTACTGGCAGCATAAGGTCAACCAGGCTGAATGGTTCAGTCGAGGGTCCCAAGAATGTGGCACTGTTTGGGTCCCGTGAGGCACGGGCTCATGACCACCATGAGGGCACTCAGGGGCCTCAAGGCCATCCCTGCGGTGCTCGACGTGGCAGTGTAGTGCTAGAATTCATACTGGGGGCTGAAGACCTCTGGGCTACTTCTCCAGCCCTAGACCAAAGGTTCTGATTGTAAAATTCAATTTGTCTACCTTTAGCTTTCGGTATTAGCACCTAAATGCTCTTGCTGAATTCAAGGTCCAGAGATCACTCTATGTCATCATCTTCTTTTCTGTTTTATTTTGGGTCACATCTGGCAGTGCCCATGGCTTACTCCTGCTTCAGGGATCGCTCCAGGCAGGACTCAGGGGACCATATGTGGTGCCAGGGATTGAGCTGAGGTTGGCTCTGTGCAAGGCAATTTACCTGCTATAAGGACCTGCGCTGGTTCCTTATGTCATCTTCTAAGAGTTTAACAAAACTGACTTATACTTAAGTCTAAGATCAATTTGTATACTGTATACGAAAAGGGTCTAACTTGCTTCCTTTGCCTACGGATATTTACATCCCTCTGTTTTAGCTTTGGTTTGATTCTAGCTCTAACTTTAATCTAGTATCAATTTTAGCACTGGAAAAAAAGCACAGGAAACTTACTAAAAGATTACTGAGGTAATGTACAATACTGAAATAGAGCTGGTGTTCACTCACACACACACAATAAAGATGGGGAAAAGCTATTAAAAGTTAGGTGTAGAGCACTGCCTTTCAGGCATCAGGACACAAATTTGATGTCTGGGTCCAATCCCATACACCTAGTGCAATCCAATGGCACTGCCATTCACGATCTCTGCCACTACAACAAAAAAGTGTGTGACCTCTAGCACACCACAATCAAATGTTTGGAACCCCAAACCCCTGGTCACAGGAGCAACATATAGGAAGGAGAAAAGAAAAATTATTTCACAGTACTTTTTCAGCCTCAAATGATTCTGAGGCATTTTCTCTATAGACCAACTTTTCTGCTTCCTGTTTCTCCCTGGACAGCATTGAAGAGAGCTGAAGATATGTGAAGTCTTCATTATTTCAGTTCAGGTCAGGTCAAGCAAACAGTTGAAAGAACAGCTGTCACTTGATCCCAATACTAAATTCACAAGAAAATCTAAATCAGTCAGCTAGAGGCTGTTTCTCATCCCTATTCCAATTCTATGGAACAAAGAAGGGTGGAGGACAGCAAGCGAAACACACAACTTGAGGGCGAAAATGACCACACCTATCAAAAGAGGGTTGAGCTTTCAGAGAAAGTTATAATTATAAATTGGGCAGATATCTGCAGTAAGTTATCTCCTCCACTTAAAACCTCTTGCAAATACAGGTAATGCCAAAAAAAAAAATCAATTGACATAAATTCTAAATTGAACGATTATTACAAAAATAATTCAGGACTTTAAAATATTAAATTGGTTGGGGCCAGAGCTAGCTATGATAGTACAGTGGGCAGCGCGACTGCTTTGCATGTAGCTGACTGGGTTCAATTCTCAGCATCCCAGATAGTCCCCAAGCACCGGCAGTAATACTCCTGAGTGCAGAGGCAGGAGTAACCCCCTGAGAATCACTGGGTGTTACCAAAAAAAAAAAAAAAAAAAAGAGCAGAAAAAAAGAAATTAAATTGGCAATACAGAAATAATCTAAAAAACTCTAATCCCCCAAGCCCCATAATTCTTGCCACACAAGTATTAATCTTTCCAACCAAAAAGATGCACATAGATGGTAACCTGTGAGTTTGTGCCAAGTAAATGATGACTCCTAAAGTCAAATTAAGGCTAAAATTACCACAAGTGGCAACGCAGATGTACACGGGTAAAGGAGAACTATGTTCTAGCAGAAGAAAACTTTGAAAAAAAATTTAAGAACGAGCTTAAAAAAGATTTAAGAAATTATGTAGCACTCTAAAAACTCCAAGATTAAAGGGATCTCTCCTGGGGCCGGGCGATAGTCCAGCAGGTAGGGGCGTTTGCCTTGCGCGGCTGGCCGTGCGGCCCAGGTTCGATCCCTGGCATCCCATATGGTCCCCCGAGCACCGCCAGGAGTAATTCCTGAGTGCAGAGCCAGGAGAAACCCCTGAGCATTGCCGGGTGTGACCCAAAAAGCAAAAAAAAAAAAAAAAAAAAAAGAAAGAAAAAAAAAAAAAAAGGATCTCTCCTTTGTACTCAGAGCAATACTTAAGAATGAAAGAACTCAAAATAATTTGAATATTTCAAACCAAGCACTATATGGCTTGCTTGTTCTCTAAAAGATTATGAAAACAATGCCAGAGAGACAGTATGAGGGTTATGGTGCTTTACCTGTACTCAGTCGACCTTGGTTTGATCTCTAACACCACATATAGTTTTCAAGCATAGGAAACTCAAGAGTGACACCTGAGAACAATGTGTGGCCTAGCTCAACACATATATCCACCCACACAACTACTAAATCAAAATCTCAGAAGCACGCCTGAGTTAGGAATGTAAGACAACAAAAATAATTTATTACAGGGATGGTTTTATAGTTATGTTCCAGTTAAGAAATAACAGAATTAGAAAGTATGTAATTTTCTCAAATTCAATCAGATATTTAAGTGAAGTCGATAGTATAATCATATATCAGAGTTGTCGAGAGTACAATCAATCAATCAATATGTTAAAACTAACCAGCAAACAGGGCAGGAAAAGGCAGGAAAAGCAGTCCAGAAGAATGCATGCTTTGCATGTATGAGACTCTGGGTGTGATCCCTGGCAACACAAAAACACAAACTAAACCAAAAAATGAAACAGATTTGCAGACTCCTGTGGCCAGTTATTTCCTTTATGATCTCTCAATAAGGTCATAAAAAGAAAAAGACCATTATCACTCATGAATTCTATATTCATTTGTTGTTTACTGTTTCAAATCTAGTACTTTCATTTGAAAAGCATCTAATATATATAGCAAGCACTGTAGTGCAGTTTTATATCTTATATTACAGAAAAGATATTGATGCTTTTTCTGTACCTTTGATATAGACTCTGACTACAGATGCAAGCATCAAGACACAACTGTTTCTACAAGTAGGATTTCAGCAGTATTCAGCAGCATTCTCTAAGATTCCCTTAATGCTCTCACATTAGGATAAAAAAGATGAAATTTTTCTCCAAGTCTTTACAGTTGTCATAGAAATGTAAATAACAACTGATCATTTCACAGGGAATGTTCTTCTTAAGTAAGATGCTAAAGGGAGATTCTTACTATGTTTTGGCTCCTGCTAAAGAAAAAACAAAAAAAAACAACCAAAGCTTTGTTCAAGTATTTCCAGTAAGACATCTATTAGGTTGCAACTTATGTACCAGCTGTTAGTAAAACTAAAGAGAAGGGGGCTGGAACGATAGTCCACGGGTAGGGCATTTGCCTCTCACGCAGCTAACCCAGGTTCGATCCCCAACATCCCATACGGTCTCCCAAGCACCACCAGGAGTAATTCCTGAGTGCAGAGCCAGGGAGTAACCCCTGTGCATTGATGGGTGTGACCCAAAAAAGCAAAAAACAATAAAACTAAAGAGAGGGTCTACTGATTTAAAAATCCTAGTATTAGCGTATTGTTCACTGGCACAGAAACTAAACAGTAAATTTTACTGCTAAAAGGATTTAAGCAGTGGAATATTCTATTGGATTTCCCCAAATTGACATGGGATCCAACACAATGTTTTTGTTTGCATTTCTTCATATGGCATTTTAGGATGTGTCAAATGTTGGGGTCTCTTATTTATTTATTTATTTATTTATTTTTTTGCTTTTTGGGTCACACCGGCGATGCTCAGGGGTTACTCCTGGCTCTGCACTCAGGAATCACTCCTGGCGGTGCTCGGGGACCACATGGGATGCCGGGGATCGAACCCAGGCCAGCACAGGCCGGCCGCGGCAAGGCAAACGCCCTACCGCCTGGGCTATCGCTCTGGCCCCTGTTGGGGTCTCTTATGGATATGCTATTTCTTAGGTCTATTTTCTAATGATCTGTTAATTATACAAAAATAATCATTTTGGTCCCCTGCCAAGAAATACATATATTGGAATCAGCTCTAATTTCATATCCATTAAGACAACAAAAATAGAACAAATTAAACTACACATGGTGTCCACTGTCAACGCACTAGGGGACAGGCTCTAATGTTGGCAATCCAGGTACTATTTTAAAAAGCACTATTTATACTTTGATCCGGATTTTATTTCCTTTGGTCTCCTCTACTTCTTTTTCACTCTTGAACTCTGAGCAAACTTCTTGAAGTAAATTCTAAATACAGAAAGAAGAAAGCTACTGCAAATCTGACTCTTTAAATCGGTATGTGGTGTAACAACACCAATAAAGTTTCTGGCACTGAGTGCCTGTAATCCTTAGACTTTCCTAATAGGAGGGTCTTTCTTAACTCGTAATTATCCCTTTACATACCATATATAAATCATAAGTTTACCCCCTTGGACCCCAGATAGTTTTAGGATCAGGGCTGGCCCCAGAAGAACCAGTCAGAACTTCTAGCCCCAGCCCCTGACCACTAGAAAGGGACTAGACAGTGAGTTCCAGCAATTCAAATGATTTCAATCATGGCCATGTAAGGTAACTCCTCAAAGCAGGAGGAGTTAGGACTTGGCGATTTCGGTGTTCAAAATGTGCCAGGACAATATGCCTGGAGAGAGTATGGAAGTACTGTGCTACCCCAAATCCATACCTTGCTTTATACCTGATAAAGGGCCAATATCTAACCTATATAATGCATTGGTAGAACTTTTTATTTATTCTTGAATAACTGTGAGACAGTTACAAAATTACTCATGATTAAGTTTCAGTCACACAATGTTCCAATAGCCATCACTCCGCCAGTGTACACTTCCTGTCACAATGTTCCAATAGCCATCACTTGGCCAGTGTACACTTCCTGTCACAATGTTCCAATAGCCATCACTCTGCCAGGGTACACTTCCTGTCACAATGTTCCAATAGCCATCACTTTGCCAGTGTACACTTCCTGTCACAATGTTCCAATAGCCATCACTCCGCCAGTGTACACTTCCTGTCACAATGTTCCAATAGCCATCACTCGGCCAGTGTACACTTCCTGTCACAATGTTCCAATGGCCATCACTCCGCCAGTGTACACTTCCTGTCACAATGTTCCAATAGCCATCACTTTGCCAGTGTACACTTCCTGTCACAATGTTCCAATAGCCATCACTCCGCCAGTGTACACTTCCTGTCACAATGTTCCAATAGCTATCACTTGGCCAGTGTACACTTCCTGTCACAATGTTCCAATGGCCATCACTCCGCCAGTGTACACTTCCTGTCACAATGTTCCAATAGCCATCACTTTGCCAGTGTACACTTCCTGTCACAATGTTCCAATAGCCATCACTCCGCCAGTGTACACTTCCTGTCACAATGTTCCAATAGCCATCACTTGGCCAGTGTACACTTCCTGTCACAATGTTCCAATAGCCATCACTTGGCCAGTGTACACTTCCTGTCACAATGTTCCAATAGCCATCACTTGGCCAGTGTACACTTCCTGTCACAATGTTCCAATAGCCATCACTCCGCCAGTGTACACTTCCTGTCACAATGTTCCAATAGCCATCACTCCGCCAGTGTACACTTCCTGTCACAATGTTCCAATAGCCATCACTCGGCCAGTGTACACTTCCCTGTCACCAGTGTTCCATTTCCCCCCCACTCCCACTCCCAGCCCGACTCTTTGGCAGACACTTTTCCCTCCCACCCCCACTTCTTTTAGGCACAGTGGTTTGCAACACTGTTACTGGAAGGTTATCATGTAAATCATTTTACCTCCTTTCAGTATCCAGTTCTGGTCTAGAGTGATCATTTCCAACTATGGCAGTCACAGTGGTCCCTTCTCTGTCCTAACTGCACTTTCTGTGCCCTTCCCTACCTCTTACGGCAAGCTTCCTACCATGGACCAGCTTCCTGCTCCTTGTTTCTACTGTCCTTGGGTCCTAGCCTCATACTCTATTTTTTAAAGCCCCACAAATGAGTGCAGTCATTCTCCGTCTGCCCCCTCTCTCTGACCCATTTCACTCAACATGATACTCCCTATATCATCCATGTATAAATTCATGATACCATTTTCCCTAAAAGCTGCATAGTATTTATTCCATTGTGTAGCTGTACCATGGTTTCTTGATCCAGTCACCTGTTTTTGGGCATTTGAGTTGTTTCCAGATTCCGGCTATTGTGAATAGGGCTGCAATGAACATAGATTGCTTTTCTGCACTGTGTTTTTGGGCCTGTAGAGTCTTTTCCCAGTGGTATTTGCTGGGTGATATAAAAGCTCAATATCTAGTTTTTTGAGGATTATCCATTATCACTTTCCCAAAAGACTGGACTAGCTGACATTCCCACCAGCCGTGAATGAGAATCCCTTTCTCCCGCATCTGTGCCTCAGAACTAGTTGTTGTTCTGAGTGTGTGTCAGTTTCTGTGCTGAGAGCACTAGTAGAGCTTTACAAAATTTAAACCCCATCAAAAAAATGGTGAAGTGGGGCAGGGAGGGAAAGAGATGAACATAAACATTCTCAAAGAAGAAATTCAAGGGCCAGAGCAATAATACAGCAAGTAAAAATAAATAAATAAAAATAAATAAAGATAATACAGCAGGTACTATCACTTTGTTTGCCCTGCATGTGGCTGACGGGGTTTGATCCCCAGCATCCCATATGGTCCCCTAAGCACTGCCAGGAGTAATACCTGAGCATCGCATGTTGTGACCCAAAAAGTAACAAAAAAGAAAAAAAAAGAATACAAATGCCCAAAATAAAAAGAATAACGCTCTTTATCACTCATTAGGAACATGCAAATCAACACAATGGGCTAACATCTTGCACCAAGGAGACGAACACCCATCACAAAAATAGCAACAATCAGTGTTGGCACGGATGCCTGGGTGGCTTTGTGAGAGGAAGGACCTTTACTCACTACTGGTGGGAATGTGAACTACTCCAGGCTTTTTGGAAAATATGGAACATTCCTCAAAAAATCTAGGAATTTAGTTCCTGTATGACCCAGCAATTCCATTCCTAAGGATATACCTTAGGATCCAAAAACTCAATGCAGAAAAGACAGCTGCATTCCTTGTTCACGGCAGCAGTATTTACGATAAACAAAATGTGGAAAAAAACCAAAGTGCCCGTGATCAGAGAACTGGAGAAAAAAAAAAGCTACTCTACATATACACCATGCTACTCAGTCATAAGAAAAGATAAAGTCATGCAATTTGCTGTTACATGGATGAATCTGTAGAGTATCAAGCTGAGCAACATGAGCCAAAGGGAGAAGAACAGACACAGAATGCTATCCCTCATCTACGGAATATAAAGAAACAGGCGGGAATAACCAATGCCCAAAGACAGTGGAAACAAAAGGCAGTACTGGTCCTCTGCAGGAAGCTTGCCACTGTGGAGGGACAGGGAAGGAGCCATCATGCCAGAGGGAAGTGGTCACTGAGTCAAGAACTGAGTTCTGAAAGGAGGGAAAGCGATATGCATGATACCGTATCAGTAGCAATACTGAAAAAAACAGGAACTAAAAGGGAAAAATAGTGCCTCTGCAGGAGGAAAAGGAGGAACCTCGGTGCAGGAAGTGGACATTGGTGTGAGCTCTGTACTCCTGAAAATCAGGAGTAACTCAGCAACTTTGTAATTCAGTGATTCAATAAAGAACAGAGAGAGAAAAGAAAGAGTAAGGGAGTGAACAGCCCGAACTATTGCGGAACTCCATATTGCATTTTATGATAAGATGAGGTTCAGCAGCATGTCTGTGTTTCTTTCCAGCTTGGCTCAAGCTGTACTGGTAAAAACAGGCAGGGCATTTGATTGAACTGGTTTTGACAAATACGAATACATTTCAAAGCGGGAGAAAGAAAGTAATGATGCAGACGAGGGAGTAAGACTGATCACCAAAGTTCAGATGCGCAGGAGAAAAAAAAGTGACGATGATAGGAATATTGAGATTCTATTCCACTAGGAAACGGGAATAGAGGAAGTGAAAAACAAAAAGAAAAGTGACAGTGGAACAGAAGCAACCCCTGGGCATCACTGGGTGTGGACCCCAAACAAAAACCAAACAAAACCCCCACCCCAAAAGACCTTAACTTCTAGAGAAAACTCAGGAGAAAATCTTAGTGGGTCTAAGCTGAACAAAAGCTTTCTCACTGGGGCCAGAGAGGTAGCACAGTCTACGTGCTTGCCTGGTATTCTGCTGACATGGGTTTGATCCTGGGCACTGCACATGGTTCCCTGAGCACCACGGAAGTGATCCCTAAACAAGCAGGAGCAAGCCCTGAGCACTAAAGGGTTAGCCCTGAAGCCGAAATAAAAGGCCCCCACAAAAAATAAAACAGCATTTTTTTGGGGAAGGAGTTGGGGATGGACCCTCTCTCAGTGATGCTCAGAGCCTCCTCTCCTGGCTGAGTGCTTGGGTGTCATCCCCAGCAGTGGTGCATGGGGAAGTGTCAGGAATCTAGCAAGGTCTCCCACACACACGGCATGCACACTGACCTCTGAGCTACTTCCCCAGCTCTCTGCTGCTGCAGGGCTCCAGTATGACACCAGGCACCGGTGGTGGTGGGCAGATCCTTTACTCAGCAGAGCTCAGGGATCCCATGGTACAAGGTTCTCTCAAGAACCACATCCCTTAAAGCTTTTTTTTAATTTGCTTTTTTGGGTCACACTCGGAAATGCTCAGGGGTTTCTTCTGGCTCTGCACTCAGGAATTACTCCTGGCAGTGCTCGGGGGACCATATGGGATGCCAGGGATTGAACCTGGGCCAGCCGTGTGCAAGGCAAATGCCTTACCCGCTGGACTATCACTCCCGGATCCCCTTAAAGCTTTCTTAACAAAAAAAGCAGAACTAAAAGATATAAAAGAGAACCAACCCTAATAAATTTGACCTTATTAAAATTTAAAACTTTTGCAGATACTATTAAGAAAATACATGTGTGTATATACACATATATATCGTGTGTATATATATATGTGCATGCACACACACACAATCTGATCATCTGAATTCATTTTGACCTCTTCCAGTTAATTTTATACCTGCAGAGTATTTTCAAAATGTAAACCCGCTTTAACATTCTCATCGCCCTCCAAACTCAACTGCTTCTCAGTGTGCTTCACAGTCTGACTCTCTGCCTTACCTGGCCCATTCTTCTCTGCTCTGGTCACTGAAACCCTCTTTCCTACCTTAGGAGTATTCACAATGTCCCACTAAGTCTGCAAATACTCCTCTCTTGACAAGAAATCATGACCTGGGGCCGGAGCGATGGCACAGCGGGCAGGGCATTTGCCTCGCATGGTGCTGATCAGGGTTTGATTCCCAGCATCCCATACGGTCCCCAAGCACCACCAGGAGTAACTCCTGAGCGAAGTGCCAAGAGTAACCCCTGAGCGTCACCAGGTGTGACCCAAAAAGCAAAAAAAAAAAAAAAAAAAAAAAAAAGAAAAAAAAAAAGAAATCATGACCTACCATTTCGGGTTTAACCTTCTGGGAACCAAGTTAAACAGGACTCTTACAAACTTTCATTACGCTATATTCTTGTCTGCAGCACTTGCAACAACAGCAAATTTTTCTTTATGGCAAATTAAAATCTGTTGCCCATCCTGTCTTCCCCTTAAACACCCTGATGCAACTATCATGTTGTTTTTGGCTCTCAACCTTCTATCACCAAGCCCAGGCACAAAGTACTCATTCAAAGAGCTTCAAATTGACAAAGGAGGACCTGAATTTTCTTGAAGCTATATATTATACATTGAAAATGCATAAAATAAAATACACACCGTAAATCTCAAGTGATTATGTTGAGTAAAAGAAATCAAATGTGAAATGTACATTCACTGTTATGATACTTAAGTACAGGAAAAACCAGTTAATAGCATATAAATCAGAAGCATGGCTATCTTTTAAGGAAGAAGTATTCATCAGGGGAGAGAGGGAGGGACAAACACACCCACAAATAATTTTTAAGAACTTCAATGAACCCTCAAGACCATTTTAGGTCATCACTCAGAGGTGACCGTGAAAATCACAAGCTCTCACAAAGATCACGTCTTATTTTCAGAGTCTACAGTCATGGCTGGAGTCAGGTTTCAAACAAGTCTTGGTTGAAAGGACTCTCCAGTCTGTGTGCCCATACATGTACCACATAAGTTACAGAACTGATAAGTCAGTTTTCAAGCACCATTCACATGCCCAGTCCCAAAGGTAAACGTGCTCTGAAATGCAGACAACTCTGCAAGGTAAGCAACAGTAAGAATCCACTTGATTCTCAAAAAGAACTGCAGGCAATATTCGAATCATAGGCAGATATTGAGTATCAAGCTGATGTTAATTACTTAGGTCTTCAAAAGACAAAATCATCTCCCCAAATCACTTGATTTTAATCACTTATGAAATTTACACCACACCAAATTTACCATTATCATGTTGTCAAAGTATTTAGAAGAATGAGGTATGTCTTTAATATCCCAAATAAGTATTTCTTTTCTTTAGTCAGTCAATAAACATGAGAAGTCATGATGTAGACAGAACAGTAAGAAATAGTTTTAAACACCTTTAATCTATGAAGAATGGCACTTTCATATGGTTTAACCCAACTCAGGCACTGCCCTAAATGCTATGACATAACAATGGACAACACAAATTCCCTGTCACTGGGAGGAGTTTGGAGGTTGTACTGTACATATGCTAGTCCTAATGAAACTGTACTGTGCAAGTTTAATGTGTACTTAAATTAAACTTACATAACTTTGTTACTTAAACAAGAATCATAATTACTGCTATTGCTTACAGTTCCTAGTCTACTTGTAGTCCATACATCACATAAGCTCTTTATTTTTTTATCCATGCTCTGGATTATATATATGTATACATGTGAGATAAACAGTTTATTCTTACATCTTTTGAAGAACCTGGGCCATCACAACCCCATTCGTTAAATCTTCCACAGTCTGGCATGGTGCTTCCACATTAAATGTCTGGATCTAAGGGAAAAAAAAAGCAAGGAAATAACCCATAATTAATTCTCTTTATATTTCCTAGGTGCCGTTCAGTGATTATGCCATCTTAGAAACTGGAATTGAATTTTGTCTTTGTTTTGGGGCCACACCATGGGGTACACAGGGCTATTTACTCCAGGCTAGGCTGGGGGTGGGGCCAGGACAACTCAGACCACATGAAGTACCAGGTCAGCCATTTGCAAGGCAAGTGCCTTATCCCCTATACTATCTTTTCAATCCTTATTTTGATTTTTAAATGCATTCTGATTTGAAAAACTTTATACAAATGTATTTTTAATATTAATAGAAGTTACTTCTACAAATAATACAGCTAAGACAACAATAACTATGTATCACAGTAGTACAACGAGGATTTAATTGTAAATAAATCACAAACAGATGCAAATCATGTTCAAATTATAGGTAGTATACACAGAAAGATCAGAAGAGAGAGTGGGATGCAATCTGGCAATGAAAAGCAGCTTGATATGAAATTTGGGAGGAGAAAAAAGAAGACAAAGGTGACAGACATGATTAGATGAGGCAGCAACATTGTGTAAAAGTTCCTATCCCATGTTAGGACTAAAGCAACAGGGAGGGATTTTAGCAAGGCCAGTGAGCTCTGCAGTGTTCGAAGATCAACTACTACAGTGCACAGAAAGCACCGGAGGGAAGGAGGACGGTGGTAGGTCTAGTGCCAGAACACTGTATGCCTGAAACTCAACTCTGTAGATCACCACGTTTTAAAAAATTGTTTTAAAAAGTCATAGCATATGAATTACACTTTATAATTAAGCACACACTTTAATTAAACACACACACACACACACTAAAGCTATCACTACTAGGAGATAGCTCAAATGGCTGGAAGACACCCTTGTACACCCGTGTTTAACCCATGATATCCCAGTTCGATGCTCAGCATCCTATCATTCCCTGATAATCTCTAAGGATAACCCTAAAGGTCCTCAAGCACTTCTGGAGTGACCCTCAGCACTACTGGTCTAAGGAGCACTACACTGCAGGGATAAATCACTGACTCAGGTGACCAACTGTTATGAGAGTGGCCTGAACCGTGAGCACTGTTTGGGAGGCCCCCGACCTTGCAAAAAAATAATGAAATAAAATAAAAAAATTTAAAAAAACCCACAATCTATCATCTGCCAGTTTTAATATACTGAGTTAACATCTCTATTTCAAATTACCATAATAAAATCTTATTGTCACTAAGACACCCAAAAGCAGCACATTATCTGTCTGTCGTCTATCTGTCTGTCTGTCTGCTTTTTGGGTCACGTGGCAACTCTCAGGAATTACTCCTGGCAAAACAGCACTATACGGGCGGAGCGATAGCCCAGCGGGTAGGGCGATTGCCTTGCACGCGGCCGGCTCATGCCGCCCGGGTTCGATCCCCGGCATCCCATATGGTCCCCCCGAGCACCGCCAGGAGTAATTCCTGAGTGCAGAGCCAGGAGTAACCCCTGAGCATTGCCGGGTGTGACCCAAAAAAAAAAAAAAAAAAAAAAAAAAAAACAGCACTATACTGAAAAAAAAAAAAGAAGGAAAAAACCCCCCAGAAATGCAAAATCTCAGACCACAGTTCAGACATACCTGAACCAAATTCTGGAGGTAGAGTTTAAGGAGTGTTTTAATAAGTCTTTCAATACTAAGTACAAAGCTGATCAATACAAAATTCAAAGAATCACTTTATAGTGTCCACCTGGATGCAACTAAAGCAGAGCAATTGAATTACTTGCTGAAAGTCACCCAGTGAGAATGGAAGAATTAAATCGCAGAATGTATACTTCTGCTACGCTAAAATAACTTTTGATTTTAAAAAAGGGAAAGAATGGTAAGCCCTGAGCACTGAAGGTTGTGTCCCCTCACCCCAAAAAACAAAAGAAAATTGAAGCTTAAACACTATCTTACCTTATGTACATTTGATTTCTTCATTTCTCATTAGAGGACAAAAATTACTGGTAGTTAGGCACAGCAGAATGCAATGAGGAAGATACCATTACAGAACACTCCAATTCTATTCTACAGGCTGCTAAATAACATGAAATTTACCTTATATTTAGTTAGCATGGTTAGATTTCATAGAGGAAATTTATTGAATCTATGAAATCATTATCACTGTATCACTGTCTTCCCGTTCATCATCGATTTGCTCGAGCGGGCACCAGTAACATCTCCATATGTCCTGTCTCATGCTAGTAGAGCCCAAGGGCATCTGCTTGCTCCAGGAACATAAAGAGCCTCAAACCATTCCATCAGGACATGGGAATGAGGTCTATAATTGTTACTGGTATTTGGCATATCAAATATGACACAGGTAGCTTGCCAGGCTCTGCCGCGGGTGGCATACTCTTGTAGTCACCTCTGATCTCCAGCATTTATTGATGAACTGTGTGGCCACTTGTGGCCACTAGAGTGGGACTGTGGTAGGCTCTTCTGCTGGGTAGAGTTCTGACAAGAGGTTAGTCCAGATGTGGAAAAATGGCAGACCACGGGGTGGGGGCGGGGGTCGTCTGGCTTCTGGTGAGGCTCTGCTGGGGTGGCGGGCCAGGGCTAGAACCCACCATCCCTCCCAGGTGCCTCGTGAGTGGTTGGGCACAGGGAGAGCTGGTAGCAGCTCTGCCCCATGTCTGTGAGTCTCTTTATCAGCATACCTGGGCCAGACTTGAAAAAGACTGCTGCAGGGTAGGTCTCGATGATCTGGGCTGTGATAGCCTCTTCTGCTGGGTGGAGTTCTGACGAGGTGTCGCCTGACTTCTTGTGAGGCTCTGCTGGGGTGGCGGGCCAGGGCTAGAACCTGCCATCCCTCCCGGGAGCTTTGTGTGCGACTGGGCACAGGCAGCAGCTCTGCCCCAGTCTGTGAGTCTCTGGATCAGCATACCTGGGCCGGACTTGAAAAAAGACTGCGCAGGGTGGTGGCTCTGCACTCAGGAATTACTCCCAAAGAGTTTAGTTTAATATAAGTTCTATGTAAATTGACGGCAGCATTCAAATATATAAAGAGAGGAACTATAAATAAGACCTTGAATTTAATACTGAACAACCCCTGGCCCCAATTAAAACCCAACAGAATGAAGAGAAATAACTGGATTAGATTAGCTATACAAGATTTCGTGGAAATTACCTCTGAAACAGCCCTTTTTTTGTATAGTCTTTTTTTTTTTTTTTTTTTTTTTTTGCTTTTTTGGGTCACACCCGGCAATGCTCAGGGGTTTCTCCTGGCTTTGCACTCAGGAATCACTCCTGATGGTGCTCAGGGAACCATATGGGATGCTGGGGATCGAACCCGGGCCGGCATGGGCTGGCCGCGCAAGGCAAACGCCCTACCGCTGGGCTATCGCTCCGCCCTAGTCATTTCTTTTCCCTCATAAATTTCTTTTTCAGTATGAAGAATATTTAATGCTCATTAAGAAAATTTGCCAAAAAAACTTTTAAAGTCATAAAGATTCAAAAAGAAAATAAAAAAATATTCTAGTTAACTTAAATGTAGTCTTTATTAATTGATTAGAAAATGGTAAAGTATGTAAACTGATATAATAAAGCATAGTTGAACTTGGAGAGAAACATGGAAATTGAAGACAAAGAATAGGCTTGGAAATTTGTTTTAAAATTTAGACTTTTGGCTAATTTGAGATGTTAAATTTTAATTCAGATAATCTGAACATATGTAGAATACTATATGTAATTTAAGAAAATGAAGTGATTAGAGTGAAAATGAGTGAAATGTGTGAAGAGACTCACAGACATGGCGCAGAGCTGCTACTGGCTTTCCCTGTGCCCAGCTGCTCACGAGGCACCCGGGAGGGATGGTGGGTTCTAGCCCTAGCCCACCATCCCAGCAGAGCCTCACAAAAAGCCAGACGATCCCCACTCCATGAGGTCTGCCATTTTTCCACATTTGGACTGCCCTCTCGTCAGAACTCCACCCAGCAGAAGAGCCTATCACAGCACAGATCATCGGGACCCACCCTGCAGCAGTCTTTTTCAAGTCCGCCCAGGTATGCTGATCCAGAGACTCATAGACATGGGGCAGAGCTGCTACTTGTGCCCAGTTGCACACAAGGCTCCTGGGAGGGATGGCGGGTTCTAGCCCTGGCCCACCACCCCAGCAGAGCCTCACAAGACCCCCACTCCATGAGGTCCGCTATTTTTCCACATCCGAAGTTCCATCTCTTCAGAATTTCACCCAGCAGAAGAGGCTATCACAGCCCCGATCATAGATGAAATCATTAAAAGAATTTTAAAAACTTTTTGGGTCACACCCAGCAGTACTGTGGGCTTACTCCTGGCTCTGTACTCAGGAATTATTCCTGGAAGGTTTAGGGGACCGTATGGGATGCTGGGGACTGAACGTGAGTTGGTGACGTGCAAGGCAAACAACACCCTACCCGCTCTGGCCTCTGAAATGATTCTTTTCCACTTAAATATTGTGCCATTTGTATTCAGATTCTTTGTGGTTTTATATTTTCTAGGATTCAGGAAAGAACAGCCTTTTCACATACATTTCAAGAAATTAGGCTTCAGAGGTATAATACAGACAAGGCCAATTTTCCAAATAGGCAAGAAACATTTTGACTCAGAGGGTGGAGCTAGGAGTACAATGGAAATTTTCAAGCACATCCTGCTGAACTTGCTTGTAGAAACCTGGATTTGGACTTTAAGCTTAAGATATTTTCCACTGGTAGGATGTTACTTTGTCATAAGTATTCAACAACAAAAAATATTAGACATTTGGTTCTCGGATAAGTAAACTCTAATACAAAAGCAATACAGTCAGCATTCTGGGCAATGAGATTTTACACAGAAATAAATCCTGTACAGGTGGCTATTAGTTATCACTTTAAGCACCAGACTCTATATTATTTTAACCATTTCTAAGTGGAATAATTTCTAAGATATAGCTTATATTTAAACTAAATGCTATGTAATGAAAACAAACATTTGACATTCAATATCCTAATTATGATACTCAGTAACTGAACAGGGAGGCTCTTTAAAGTAGAAAAAGGCTGTCAGCCCAAAAACTACCTGGCCCAGACTGAAATTTCAGTTCTTGGATTCTCTCTCTGCCACTGACAACTGTGTTTGTCTATTTACTTATTTATTTGGCTAAGCATTACAGTTACCTTATAATTTTCTGTATGTGAAGAAACCATATAACAGCTATATCCTTATGTAAAATAAAATAATTTTAAATGAGTTTTCTCTTTGAAGTATATCATACTTTTTTAGCATCAACACAAGATTTGGGACTCATGTTTAGTTATTAATCTGGTCTCAAGGTTATGAGGTGAGCAATGAAATTAAATGCCCATTTTCGCAACCAAAAACCAAGGAGGGATGTAAGAAGAGGGAAAGAACAGGGTAAGGTGGTTACCTGGAGGTAACGGGTAGAAGCAGGGCGCCTTCACACATAGGTGGTATAGAGCTACGAATATCCCAACCACAGAACCAACAACACTTAGAAGTTTGAGATCCAAACTACAACATCAAACTTTAAAATGTGCCTGTGAATGATGCAGGCTGGGAGGTGGGAGGGACAGTAGTGGAAGGAAGTTGATACTGGTGACTGGGCTGATGTTGGAAGACTGTATGCCTGAAACGCAACTATAAGTAACTTTGTAAATTGTGGTGCCTTAATTATCTAATTGTGCAAAAATAATTTCCACATGAACATTTACTCTGCTTTTTAAATGGATAGTTAAAAGAGAACAAACCCACTATTTAAGCTCAACTTCTAGCTGACACATATCACTGTACAAGGTGTTTTAATGTTTCTAAACCTCAGATTTGAACAACTTTGTGCAGACTCTGCTCTCCAGCTCTGTCCTTGATAATCACTAATCTTATCAATCAGAATTTTTCCATGATTCAGTGACATCTCAAAAAGCCTTTACAGGCCCCGGGGCGACCAGCCATAGCATGCTGGCCTCGGACGTGCCTGGGGAAGCTGGAACTCCGCTTTCCCCAGGCTAAGCTGACCACGGGGCTCTCGGGAGGGCAGATGGGTTTTTGGGAGTGGGCCCATCGCCTCCGGGGGGTCCCGGAAGGAAGCAGCCGGATGAGACTCGCCCACCACACTAGCCACCACCTTTGCTGTCTGGACGCTGGAACACTGCCTCATGACCAGATTGACAGAGCAAAACCTGTTCGAGTCCAGGTCATCAAAATAGTGGAAACAGGGATGTCCTTTAATCCACTGCATTCCACGATGTGCAGGAAATTTTGGCTGTGCAGGAAATTTTGGCGGGGGGGAGAGATAGGGAGGAGAGAGAGGACATCCAGAACCCGCCAAGTAGTTGTGGTGAGGGAGGTGGGAGGGAGGTGGGGACATTGGTGATGGGAGATAGGTTTGGGTGGAGGGTTGGGTGTTGGAACTCTGTGGAACCAGAACTCTGCATGAGCATCTTGCAATTGTATGTCTAAAATGGTGTAATAAAATTTTGGGGGAAAATAAATAAATAAATTAATAAAAAAAAAGCCTTTACAGGCCACATTCCTTGGCCTCTGAAAGATGATAATTGGGATTATCTGCTTTCTTGACATAGCATATTCTGAACTGATTCTCCCATACTGCCTGCTTCAATCAGTATCCCTTCAAACTCCCGTAATTGATTTCCCTCTACCTTTAATTTTTTTTTTTTTTTTTTTTTTTGCTTTTTGGGTCACACCCAGCAATGCTCAGGGTTACTCCTGGCTCTGCACTCAGGAAATACTCCATTGAACCCAGGTCGGCCGCATGCAGCCCCTACCCGCTGTGCTATCGCTTTGGCCCTAATAACATTTCTTAAGAAACTATCAACAGTCATCTTTTTGTAGATGGTCATATATATACTGCTTTGTTTGGATGATGTTTCTTTCTAGACTTTAAGCAATTGCAGCCCACTCTGGATCAATTAACTCCTTCATCCTTGTCCTCTTGTTTCTGTTTAACAGGGAGGAACCAACTGCAATGTTAATAAAGAACATTTAAGATCTGTGATCAGGATCAGGTAGTTCTGATCAGATATCTGGATCAGATAGTCCAGCGGGTAGGGCGTTTGCCTTGCACGCGCCGACCCGGTTCGATCCCCAGCATCCCATATGGTCCCCTGAGCACCACTAGGAGTAATTCCTGAGTGCAGAGCCAGGAGTAACCCTTGAACATTGCCAGGTGTGACCCAAAAAAGAAAAAAAAATCTGTGATGTTTATATCTGCTACCACATATATTCCTTCCATATCAGTGTTAGACTCTTCTGTCTCTTCCCTGCCTAGTGAATCTAACATTAGGTAGCTTTCAGTTTTTCACTCCTTTGAAAAAAAAAACCTGGGGCAGGAGACAGTGCAGGTAAAGCCCTATACAGGCAGATCCTGCCTAAGGAGACTGTGGTTTGATTCAAACCACTGTTGATGGTGCCCAGCAAGTACCAGGAGTGAGCCCTGAGGAGAGCCAGGTGTTAGGACAACTGCAAACCATCTGAAATTCCACCAAAGGCCTAACATAAAAGTTACTGAATTACTTCAAGCTCTATACTATATACATTGTTTCAGAAAACAAAATTTGATTCATGTCATAGTCTAGTTATGAAGATGAAAGACTATTTTCATTGCTTCTGTTACAACCAACCTAAGGCAAAACTTCTCTAACTTGAAGAGAGAAAGAAATACAGAGACAGAGAGATAGAAAGAAAAGGTGCCTGCTATAGGGGTTGGGTGGGCGGGAGTGTTTGGATGTTGGTGGTGGGAATGGGGCACTGGTGGAGGGCTGGGTGCTGGAACACAGTATGACAGAGATCAATTATGAACATCCTTGTAACGGTATATCTCACAGTGGTATAATACAAATTAAAGGAGAAAAAAAAAAACTCTAAATTGTTTGGCGCCCTCAGGAGTGACACCTACATTTCAGGGATCTTTGTAAGCTGCTAACAAGAATTTCTTGGACATCCGTTTTATCTTTAAAATCAATACAAACACTGTTTCCACCTCTAAAAAACATATTGTTTTACTCTAGAAACAACATTTACCATTTTTCAGCAATGAGCAACCACCCGTTCCCCCTGAATCACTAATTTTATCCCATGGCTCTGCAGACACCCAACACACGTTTGAGAAAATTGTTTCTGTAACTCCTCTCTCTCTCTCTCCCTCTCTCTCTCTCTCTCTCTCTCAAAAACACAGACATCAGTTTGAGAAAATCGTATCTGCAAACTCTGTCTCTCACACACGAGATTGAGAAAATTATGTCTCTGCAAACTTCTCTCTCTCTCTCTCTCTCTCTCTCTCTCTCATACACACACACACTGACATCAGTTTGAGAAAATCTTGTCTCTCTGCAAACTTCTCTGACAGTCTGAAAAAGACAGACAATAAACCAGCAGGTTTTTTTGGTCCAGCTCTTGGACAGTCTGCTAAAGGCATGATTGTTGGCATCAGAACTTGACCCCTATTTACTCTAAAATGTGAGGGTGTAAGCATTTAATACTGTAAAATTAGCATCCCAAAACGTTGTGTCCCCGCCCCCCCCAATCGAGTTCCCCTACTGATTCTCAAGCACCTTCCACGGTGGTTCTGTTTTGCCTTATTATCTTTAATAAGCACCTCAACTTCACTTACTTTCTAATCGCTAATGTGCACCTCGCATTTTAAGTATTGTCTCTGGGTTCCTGATTGCATACTTCCCACCCTTCCTTATAAGTAGTTTTTTCTCTTCCTGCGGGCCCTGCTCCTCCCGCAAAGCTACGCTCCATCCTCCGCTAGCGTCACAACAAAGGCGCAGGGCTTCGGAACCCCGGGGTCCCAGTGCCTTCCGGGCTGCGCTAGGCCGGAGCAAGAACCCACGTCGCCGTGTCCCGGGAGCTCCGGAGCGCTGCTTCCGTCCCCATCAGCTGCGAGCAGCGCTCGTAATTGCATCGCCGCCTGCACCCCATCATTAGCTGCCACCCGGCCGGTTTCCACTCGGAGCACAGCCAACACCTCCAGCCCGGCAAGTTTCCCTCCGACCCCGGGCCGACCCTCCCCCGCCAGCCCGGTCCAGCCCGGTCCGGCCCGCCGTCGCTGCGGCCCCGCCCGCCCAGGCCCCGGATGTGACGGCACCGCCGCCCTCGGCGTTAGCCCCCCGGGACGAGCGTGGGGTTCCCGAAAAGGCGACCTGAGAAAAGGGAAAGGTCTTTCTCCGGCCCGCCCGCCAGCACGTACCCAAGTGAGAAGGCTTTCGCACAGCTCAACCCGCTCCACCGACTCCACGTTGAACATCTTCCCCTTGCTGGGGCTTGGCAGCGCCTCCCCGCCCTGCCAGAAACCGCTGCCGCTCCGTCCGGGGCTGCGTCGGAGGGTCGGGGCAGCGAAGCTGGCCTTTGGGCCACCTCCTTCCAAGGCCGGGCCGCCGACTCTCGCCCCAGCACTGGCAGCGGCTGCCGCACCGTCACCCCGGGCCCCTCCTTCTCCTTTCACTCGGGATCGCGCGCCCCCGCGCGCGCGCCCCCGGCCACGCCCGCCAGCCCCGCGTCCCCGCCCCCGGCTCACACCCCCACAACCCTCCTCCGAGAGCTCGGGCCGAGGCGCGTCCGGAGAGTCACTGCGCACAATCGCGCCCGGCCCGCCCGCCTCCCCCGCCGCGCGCGTGCCCGCCGCCGGGCCGCTGCGTGTCACGGCGCGCGCGCGTCCGGCCTCGGCGGCGGCGGCGGCAGCGGCCGGTCCTGCGCGCTCGTCCTCTCGCGGCCTCGCGGAAGCTCGGCTGTGCGCGTGCGCCTGCGCCGCACTTTACATTAAAAAAAGAGCCAGCTAGTGGTTGCCGGGGGAGGGGTGGTGGGGGCAGTCCCCGGAAATAATCTCTATTCCCCGTCTCCGGGCCGCGGCGAGGTATCCTCTGCAGTGGAGAGGTACGCGCCCCTCCCCCCTCCCCGGCCGCCGGGCCGCGGCCCCGAGCGTCCAGCGCTCGGCCGGCCACGCCCACCCCGAATCCGGGCCCCGGGCGCCGCCGCGGACCCCGGCGTGGGCGGGACTGTGCGGGGGTCGCCGGGGCACCGCCGAGGCGCTTCCGGGCCGCCGGGAGCTTCGCCTCGGACCCCAGAGCCTCCGCTCGGCTGCTGGACGCTGGGCTTCAGTTCTTAGAGTCGCCCGGATCCCGTCTGGACTCCTCCGGAGACGGTGGAAAGGCCGACGTGGCGGGCATCTCGGTGGTTCTAGGTTAGCGTGGCCGGCGGAGAGCCCCAGGTTCTTCGGGGTGGGGGTCGCGAGGAGCCTCCGCTAGCCGAGTACGAACTCCTGGCGGGTGGGCGCCGCGTCGCCACACCTGGGACCCCTCTGCCGCTCCGGGCCAGGCTTCCCCGAAGCTCTGCGGACGCTGGCGCTCGCCCCTTGGGGGACGCGAATCTGTAGAGTGCCCGGTAACTTTATATGCGATGTGACGTACACAGGAAAGTGCACACAACGCACATGTTTAAGCAATAATCGGACATCGAGAATAAAAAGAACAACGTGGCCGACACCTCAGGAGTTCCACCCACACCGGTGTTCCCGCAGCACAGTTCCCTCCCAGACACTTCTGTGACCTCTGTTTTTCCCTTGTTGCTTTACCACTTATTTTTTTTGCATGTCTGAGGATGCAAAAAATTGAACGATTGTGAGGGAAATCGTTGAACGATTGTGAGGGAAATCGTGTTACTTAGTCGCTTTCAGTATTAAATTGAGCAGTCTAGGTAGTTTTCATTGCTATCTAGTATTCCACCGTAGGACTATAACATCTGGTGTCCTTTCTGCTGTTGGTTTAACAGTTATGAGACTGCTAAGAACAATCTTACAAGCGTTATTTAAAATTTTTTTTACCATAGTCATTCTTATATATGGATGTTTGTGAGTCTCAATGCATGTTGAGGATACATTCATGAGATTTGTGGATTATTTTAGTAGATAATGATTTTAGTAGATAATGATTAACTTTTTTTGTGCTGTGCAAAGTTAATTTCCTTCCAAGGCACATACTTTGGTTTGCAGTTCCTGGAGCCCTTCTTTCCATAAACCCTTTTCCCAGAAAGAGCAGGTTTTGTCATGGAGCATTTGAAACTGAAGAGACCATTGAGTGTTTTCAGCCTTTTACAATACCAGTTAACAGTTAACATTTGACTTTTTTTTTTCTTTTTGGGTCACACCCGGCAATGCTCAGGGGTTACTCCTGGCTGTGCACTCAGGAATTACTCCTGGCGGTGCTCAGGGGACCATATGGGATGTTGGGGATCAACGCCCTACCCGCTATACTATCACTCTGGCCCCCTGATCATTTATTTTGTAAATGTAAAAATATTTATTTTTCTTTTTGGGTCACACCCTGTGATGCTCAGAGGTTACTCCTGACTCTGCACTCAGAAATTATTCCTGGCAGTGCCTAGGGGACTATGTATGGGACACCAGGGATTGAACCAGGCTGGCCTGTGCAAGGCCAACACCCTACCTGCTGTGCTATCCTCTGGTCTCACATCTAATGACCACACCTCAGATGGACCTCCAAGCTCTGCAGGAGTGATCCCTGAGCACTGCTGGGTGTGGCCCCAAATCTCACCCCTCCACCCCCCATTGATAAATATGTATCTCACCCACCTTTGTTGCCTGGATCTTTGTCAAACCAGAGTTCCTACATTCCAAGCTAGTGTTTCTGCAGAATCCCTAGCACTCTAAGTGACTATTATGCCTGTGAGGGTTGGTAAGTGCCTGTTACACTGACTGACTCTTAATGTACAACTTGCCTTTGGATGTGGAGAAGATGCTAGCCTTTTTGGAGCGCCTACGACATAATGAGCACCCTACTCCAGCTGCTCAGGTTTTCAGAGTGTTTCCGCCATTGTTGACCTGCGCCTCTTTTTCCAGCTTGACTCTTAAGATATTATGGTGTTCTTAATGTTTACTTTTGTAGCAAGTTACCCTTAATGAAGGAAATTATACTGAAAGCTTCTTGATGTAATTGTTGACGGTGGCCATCAAATATTTTACATAAATAGGTAAAACAGCATTGCATTTTTATTTTGAAAGTTCTGGAATTTCCTGTGTTTTGCTTTTATGCTTTTGGGTTTTTTTTTTTCTTCTGAAAGATTTGGAAAGGACCAAGGAGAGGTGAGTGGTACTTATTTTATATGTCTCTAATTCTAGGGGAGGCTACATCTGTAACTTTTATCAGATTCAAGTAAAGCACAAAATGGTAGCATGTTGCATAAAGTGTTCCCAAATTTATACCAGGAAATAAATACTGAAACTTTGATTAAAAAGAATTTGAGATGCTATAAAGAGCATTTCTGAGGAAGGTATTGTTAATGTTTTAAGATTCTACTGATTCTTTAACAGTAATCAATAATAGTAACAAAATCTGTGATGTACAAAGTAATAAGTTAAATGGTTGGCCTTGGATCGATAGCCCAGCAGGTAGGGCATTTGCCTTGCACGCGCCCGGCCTGTGCTGGCCCGGGTTCGATCCCCGGCATCCCATATGGTCCCCCGAGCACCGCCAGGAGTAATTCCTGAGTGCAGAGCCAGGAGAAACCCCTGAGCATTGCCAGGTATAACCCAAAAAAGCAAAACAAAAAAAAAATGCTTGGCCTTATTCTAGCAAGACTTTCCCCCTAGCTACCAGAAAGATTTCACGAATGAGGAAGAAAACCAGATCTTCCATAAATATTCAGTTCTCTAACTCTAAAGCTCATATATTTTTGGTATATTAAACTGCTTCTCTATTAGATTTAGGCAGCTAAACAATAATGAAAATAAAGCTAGGATGCAGATCTTTAGAATTATATAAGTGGGGCGGAGCATTGGCACAGTGGGGCGCGGTTGCCTTGCACGTGGCTGACCTGGGTTCCATTCCCGGCATCCCATATGGTCTCCTGAGCACCACCAGGAGTAATTCCTCAGTGCAAAGCCAGGAGTAACCGACTATTGCTGGGTGTGACCCAAAAGACCCCCCCCAAAAAATATATGTGTGTGTGTATAAACTGATGCTAGTTTCAAGTCTCTGGTGTTTAGTTTCCATAAACCTCAAACAGTACTAGTCATTTTTTCATATTTGGCAGTAGCCTGTGACATAGATACTACATTTCATTACTGTTCAGAGGGGTGCTGGGGCTATTGGCTCCGTGTTCAGGATCACTTGGTGCTGGGGAGACCATGGACAAGTGTCTTGACTCCTGAATTATTTGTTAAGCCACTATTATTTTTTTTCTTTTTTGGGTCACACCCAGCGATGCTCAGGGGGTTACTCCTGGCTCCTCGCTCAGGAATTAGTCCCAGTGGTGCCTGGGGAACCATATGGGGTGCCGGGGATTGAACCCAGGTCTGCCCTGTGCAAGGCAAACGCCCTACCTATCGCTCCGGCCCCCACTATTAAAATTTAATAGAACCTTGCTTTTAGGTTTTATGTATGCAACATTTACTGGTCTCTATAACATGTCATATTCCCGTGTATGATTCAAGGGAGTAAGATGCAGTGAAATGAATTTAGCAAGTGCCCTAAACCTAGACTTTGAGGTCAGTGGGGGCACTTTCCAGTGTCCTTCACTGAGACCTTTAGCTAGTTTACCAGGAAATAGACTGACTAGGTTGTTAGGTAAAAATGGGAGTGGAGACGCATTTGACGTCTTTTAGCACGGAAATCATGTTTCATCTCAAGGAAGTGAGCTCTGGATTTCAAATTTATTATTAAAATGATACACAGAAACAACGGACTCAAGCTATATCCTGGTAAAGGTTAAGGTCTTTTCTCCCAGTCCTGTTCCCTGCTTATAACCTTTTCACTTATACCTTTCCTGACTTTTTTTTTTATTCCAGAAAACTGAATCAGAAAAAATGTAGTGGTGGAAGGAATTTATGAAATCCTCGAGTCCAGCTTTTACATTTTGCAGAAATTGAGAGATCCTAAGAGACTGAGGTCACACTGTAGCAGAAACTAAACTCCAGAGCTATTAAAAGTTCAAGCCCCAGTGCTTGGACTTGACTTAGAACCTGGGATACTGGATAAAACTAGCCGCATTGTTTTATTTTAATTTTATTTATTTTTGAGGGAGGACCGGAGGCCATACTTGGCAGTGCTTGGGTGTTACTCCTGACTTTACAGTCAGGGATCTCTTCTGGCAGACTCAGGGACCATGTGGGGTACCGGAATAGAATCCTCTTGGCCACACGCAAGGCAAATGCCCTACCCGCTGTGGGCGTGGAGACAAGGTTGACGTCTTTTAGCACTGAAAAGTGCTCTGGCCCCAGCAATGTTTAGAAAATGTCATATTTCAATTGGAAAAAAAATCTGTACAAAATTACATATTCCCTGTCATCTCAGATTGGCCTCTTACCAAAGCTATATGATGCTATACATTTTTGACTGATTTTAATTTTAAAATCGTGGGGTAGGGGCAGAACTCTACTGTGAGCCTTGCCAGCCAGTTCGGTGTAGTGCGACTCAATTCCTGTGGTGTTGCAAGCCTCCAGGACCACACCTGGCAGTGCTTGGGAGCCGCTAGGACTGCACTCCGTGAAGTGTGGTCAAGGTGATACAAATGACAATGTAGTGCCAGGAATTGAACCCTAACCACTGTACTATCTCCGATCCCCTATAGCTCCTTTGAAAATGTGATTATAGGGGGCCAGAGTGATAGTACAGCAGGTAGGATGTTTGTCTTGCATGTGGCTGGCCCTGGTTCCATCCCGGCATCCCATATGGTGCCCCGAGCACCACCAGGAGTAATTCTGAGCATTGCAGGGTGTGACCCAAAAAAGGCACAATGTGTAAGAAAGTGCGGGGGGGGGAGAAGAAAAGGAAAAATTGCCTTCTATAGAGGCAGGCTGGGGAGGTGGGGAGGGGGAGAAAAATTGGGGACAATGGTGGTGGCAATAGGGCGCTGGTGGAGAGACGGGTGCTGGAACACTGTATGACTGAAGCCCAATCATGAACATCTTTGTAATTGTATATCTCATGGTGGTATGATAAAAAATCTTTAAAAAGTGATTATGAGAGAAAGCCTAATGTCAGAAGTTGAAATTTTTAGGGTTCCAATAAATAGGTCAGATGATTAGCAGTGCTCTAAGAAGCCTGAATTTAAGGATATCCACGTCAGGAAAATGCAGCTGACCTTTCTGTTCCTTTCGGAAATTTATCAGCACACTCTCCCTTCAGTTCTTTCAGTGTAAAAAAATGTTTTTGGTTGTGGAAATAAAAAGTAACATTTTAACAGCACTGGGAACTTTTGCTGTGAAGTGATACAAATGACATGATCATGTATGAAGGTTTGCTGGGGAATCTCTGGACTACCGCAAATGTAATCTTAAGGGTGCAGTTGTGTGAATGCTGGATGTATATATAGCATGTTCCCATATATATTTTGTTCTATTTTGTTTTACTGTAACCATGGGAGGGGAAAAAGGCTCCTTGTGCGAACCACTGTGCAGGGAGTTTACACATTCTCCCCATATCTGCATGGATATTCCCCAGCAACCCGTTTCCTCCCACATCCCAAAGATAGACACAAGAGTTTTCACTGGTATATCTAAATTATTCTGGTTGGAACAAGTGTGGGTCTGAGTGTGCTTTGAGATGAAGAGCTTCCTATTCGCGGTGGGTGCCCACCTTTAGCCCACAGCTGCCATAATAAGATTTAGTCACACATAGCTCTGACCTGGAAAAATGTAGGATGAAACTAATAGAATGCAAGTTATTTAATATTAAAAGTATTTGGGGGTCTTTAAGAAGCATGCCACAGGGGGTTTACTCTTATATCAATTAGCTAATGGTAAAATTGGTTTCACTTAAGTTCAGTTTCTAAGAACCTATTTAGGGGCCAGAGCGACAGACAGTACAGCTGGTAGGGCGTTTGCCTTGCACGTGGCCAACCCGGGTTCCATTGCTGGCATCCCATATGGTCCTCCAAGCACCTCCAGGCGTAGTCCTGAGTGCAGAGCCAGGAATAATCCCTGAGCATCGCTGGGTATGACCCAAAAAGAAAAAAAAAAAACTATTGATGACATTAACTGAGAACTGTTAGCTATATATAAACATGTAATTTTTATTTACTTATATATTATTTATTTATTTATGCTTTTTTTTTGGGGGTCACACCTGGCTATGCTCAGGGGTTACTCCTGGTTCTTTGATCAGGAATTACTCCTGGCAGTGCACGGGGAACCATATGGGATGCCAGGGATCGAACCCGGTCGGCCGTATGCAAGACAAATGCCCTACCCGCTGTGCTATCATTCCGGCCCCTAAACATGTAATTTTGTATAGTAGGATTTAGTCATATTCCTACCGATATATCTGAAACAAAAAAATGTAACCAATATAGTAAGAAGTACTAGAAAGTAGTAAACTGTCTAGTAACTGCATAGCAGAAAATCCTCATTACTCTGACATATAGTAATTGGAGGCTAGGAATTCTAACCCTGGGTAACATTTTGATACTGAGTAAGTAAGTAGTTCTCATAACCTTGAGGATTTTTGACACAACCATAGCATCTCTAATTTAAAAAAGAGGAAATCTGGGACCAGAGCAATACTACAGTGGGTAGGGTGTTTGCCTTATACGTGGCTGACCCAGGTTCGATCCCTGGCATCCCATGTGGTCCCCCAAGCTCTGCCAGGAGTAACCCCTGAGCATTGCCAAGTGTGACCCAAAAGAAAAAATAAGAAATCCGGCCGAGTGATAGCCCAGCGGGTAGGGCGTATGCCTTGCACGCGGCCGGCCTGTGCCGCCGGGTTCGATCCCGGGTCCCATATGGTCCCCCGAGCACCGCCAGGAGTGATTCCTGAGTGCAGAGCCAGGAGTAACCCCTGAGCATTGCCGGGTGTGACCCAAAAAAAACAAAAAAAAAAAAAAAAAAAGAAAGAAAGAAAAAATAAGAAATCTGATCAGTGAAATCTGATTAGTGAAAGTCTAAATTTACCACAAGACTCATTTTAGATAATTTGAGACTCTTCAGTTTCAGTTGACTGGTTTTTGTTTTTAAATAAAAACAAGTTAAATCTGCATCAGAATTTCCTGGTGTGGGCCTCAATAATGGTTTGAAGCCTGTCATTAGAAATTCCTGATAGACAAGACTATTACTATGCATACAGCATATGAAAGCTGCCTTTGATGGGTTTGTTGAAGCTTCCTCCATGGGAGAGTATGTTATTTTCTTACTAGCAGCCAGTTCAGAATCTTTTCAAAGATCCATTCACTCTCAGTGGTCCCTCTTAATAGACAGCTTATCTATTTGTGAATAGACTTTCAGTGCAGTAAGTTCTGTAAATAAATAATTACACTTTATTTCTGTTGTTTTCTTAGTTGCAGGAGCCACTATTGGTAGGGCTGGGTGACGGGACCCTGCAGTATTAAGGACTGAACCCAGAGCCTTGCTCATAGAAGGCCTGTACTCCACAAGTTGAACCACATTCTTGACCTTTCATTTAAATTATTAACAGTCTCAGGTTTATTTAATGTTTCCTTTTTTTTAAGTGTCTTATAAGTCTGCACTTCACCTTGTTGAAAAAAGTTACTTGTTTTATTTGGACACCGGTGTGATAGGGCTATCTCATAACTACAGAAATTGGGTATTACCATATATTTGTGTAATATGTGGGAAGGGGAGTTTAAAGGACAGTTTCATGCCATCCCTTTTCTCTTCATAAGGAAATGCAACCTCAGAGTGATTCCATATCCCAGGCAATTCAAAGAATTCTGACCTATAAGCTGAGCTTAGTTCCAGGTGAGGCTAATTGTTTTTGAAGAATCAGGATTTTCATTAATTCAAGTACCTTGGTATAGATAAAAATGTTTTTAGCCTAAATGTCTTCTACTTTATAAATTATAAACACAGGAAGTTAATCTTATTTGAACATTTATTAGATGCTATGGAACTACTGAATACAGAGCTCTTTGCTATGTAATATAGGATTATTTACCATATATAAGTGATAGACATACAGATACGTGTCATCTCTTTCATATCATACATGGCATTCTATAACAGTCTTATGGAGGAGTGTCATGTCTTCAAGTCTTATTGAAGAATTATTTGGCATTCAAAAAGAAAACAGTTGGGCTGAAGTGATAGTACAGTCTATGAGGTGATTGCCTTGTTCATGGCCAACCTGGGTCAAATTCTCAGCATCCCATATGAGCATCACCGGGAGTATAGTCCTGAGAGTAGAGCCAGGAATAAACCCTGAGCCTGTGGGTGTGGTCCCCAAACCAAAAAAAAAAAAAAAAAAAAAAGAACTGTTGGGCATGAGGAGTGCCTTTTTATCTCCAAGAATTAAGGAAAGGATATATATGTATATATTTTTAAGGAAAGAAAATATATATATATATATATATATTTAAGTTACAAAAGAAGTATAAAAAAATAGTAGTAACTTGTAAGTAAATTATAATTTTTGTTTAAATGAAATAGAATTTTGAAGTCCCTAAAATGTGGCAAATTTTAAAGAACTTAATGGGAAAATTCTCATTAAAGTTCTTTTTTACATGCGTACTTAACCTACTGCAACATTAGAAGCATGTTAGAAGCAGAAGTTCAGAAATAAAGTCAAACTAGTGTGAAGTTGTAGATAACAAAGTTTATTGTGTATATATCTAAGAGTTTGTAAACCAGGAACACACAAATCAAAACATGGAATTAGGCTCAGCAGTATATTGTTATATAAAGTAGTTTAATGAAAAGGAAGCAACTGTTTATTATTCTAAGTGATGCATCATATAATAGGAGAATGTACTGATAGAGAATATTTTTATTGGTTACCTCATATCAGCATGGGAATTTTGCTTATTTTCAGAAATGTAAGAAATGACCCAAGTTAAATTAAGTTTGCTTTTATTATTCTGCTTTTATTGTCTGCTTTGAGTTTTCAGGGGTCTCCATTTGTGTTTTTAGTGCTAACAGAAGTCAGTTATATTATTTTTTGCTCATGTATTTTTTCACTATCATTTATAACTGTTGCCTTTTTCTTCTATCTTTTAGACCTGGAATGGCCAAATATCAAGTTGAAGTTCAAAGTTTGAAACTGGACGATGATTCAGTTATAGAAGGAGTTAGTGACCAAGTACTTGTGGCAGTTGTTGTCAGTTTCGCTTTGATTGCTACCCTGGTATATGTACTTTTCAGGTGAGATCAAAGGAAGAAAGGATTAAAATAATAACTGATTTCCTAACTGCTTCTAGTAATATGTATCAATGGCAAGTAACAGATTTCAATGATTGTATATATTTACTAAGGGATTTTTGTTTTTCACTACCATGTATTTTTTCTTCTCCTTAACTAATATCAAGTGGATTAAAAAAAAAGAAACAAAACTTGGGGGCCTGAGCGATAGTCCAGTGGGTAGGGCGTTTGTTTGCCTTGCACGTGGCCGGCCCATGTGGGCCTGGGTTCGATCCCGGCATCCCATATGGTCCCCCGAGCACCGCCAGGAGTAATTTCTGAGCATCGCGGGTGTGACCCAAAAAACGCAAAAAATAAATAAATAAGATAAATTAAAAAAAACTTATGATTTGAAAAAAAGTCAACAGACTTGAGTACCAAAGTAAAGTGTCATTGTCATAATTGAAGCCATCAACTTGTAGGAAAGTACATCAGCTTTTATAGGTAAGAATTAAATACTTTGACTTGATGTGGAAAAAAACTGAAGTCTGGATTTTTGGTAAAAATAAATTAAGATAAAATTAAACTTATTGGGGCCGGAGCGATAGCACAGTGGTAGGGCGTTTGCCTTGCATGCGGCCAACCCACGCTTTAGCCCCGGCATCCCATATGGTCCCCCGAGCACTGCCAGGAGTAATTCCTGAACAAAGCCAGGAGTAACCCCTGAGCGTTGCCGGGTATGACCCAAAAAGCCAAAAAATAAAACTAAACTTGTTGAGGCCAGAGAGATAGTACAGTGGGCAGGGTGCTTGCCTTGCACAGGTCTGACCCCATCACCACGTGTGGGATCCCATCGACACTGCTGCTTGTGACCCCCCAAAACAAAAAATATTACTGTTGGGCTGGGATGTAAGTCAGTGCATGAGACCCTGGGTTTGATCCTTGACACAGCCAAAAGCAAATAATTCTTAAAAGCTTAATAGTAAAATAATACTTGAAGTATTAAATGTACTTTAAAATACTAAAAAATAATATTTATTTTTAAATAGTCTAAATAGCAACTTGTACCAGTGTAAAAATACAATTGTAAAAAATAACAGGTACCAATATAAGTGAACATAAGTAAAATTTGAGATATATTATTGAAAACAAAAATGAACCCAAAAAAGTATAAATTTTACTTTAGATAGTGCAGCAGATAAGGCGCTTTCCTTGCTTGTGGACAAACTGGGTTAGATCCAAGCAACCTATGGACCCGGTGCCCTGCCAGGCGTGATCCCTGAGGGCAGAGCCAGGAGTAAACCCGGACCACCGCTGGGGTGCCACCAAAAATGAAGAATTATTAAGTAGACTATGAATAGAGAAAAGAAATATGATATTGAATCTTATCTTTTTAAAATGGAATCGCTGTGACTGACCAAGTTATTCATGATAGAGGTTCAGGCATACATACATTCGTCCAACACCAATTCCTTCACCAGTGTCCACTTCCCTCCTGCAGTGTTCCCAGGTACCCTTCTGCCCCCTGGCCTGCCTCTATGGCAGGCACTATTTTTCTTTTCCTTTTCCTTTTTAGGCATTATGGTTTACAATACCGTTACTGATAGGATATCAAGCATATCACTTTACTTCCTCTCAGCACCCAGGCCTGACCTGTTGGGCCACAGGTTTACACCCCGCTGCCCCAACCCACAAAGTGGAGACTTCCTAAAAAGGACCGATTCTCCTGCTCTTTGTTTCCATTATGTTTGGGCCTTAGTTATTCCCCTGCTACGTTTCTTTATATCTCACAGATGTGATCAGTCTGTAACTGTCCCTCTTGATGCATTTCACTCAGCATGATGCTCCAGATCCATCCATGTATCAACAGATTGCTGACTTCATTTTTTTCTTCCAGGTTTATCCAATCATGTTTTTCAGCACCGCGTTGTTTCCAGATTTTAGCTATTGTGAATAGCGTTGCAATGAACTTGATGTTTTTTTCTGCATTGTGTTTTGGGGCTCTTGGGGTATATTGCCAGGGGGTGGGATTGCTGGGTCGTGAATCTCAATTTCTAGTTTTTTCGAGAAATGTCCATACTGTTTTCCAAAAAGGATGGACCTGTCCCACCAGCAGTGAATGATGGTCCCTTTTTTCACTATATCCATGTCAGCTTCAGTTGATTTTTTTTTTTTGATTTGTGGCAGTCTCTTTGGTGTGTAGTGCTGTCTCATTGTTGTTTTGATTTGCACTTCCCTGATTAAATGATACAAAGCAGTTTTTCATATGCAGTTTTGGCCATTTGTATTCTTTGAGGAAGTTTCTATTCATCTCTTCTTCCCTTTTTTCCCTAATAAGTTTTAGCAGTGCTTTATATATCTTAGATATTAACTCTTTATTGAGTGGCAGGAAAATAATTTCTCATTGTAAATTTCTCTTTAAAAATCACTGTCTTCCCTTTGTTCATCGATTTGCTTGAGCGGGCACCAATAACATCTCCATACGTCCCTGTCGCAAGCAAGTGTAGCTCAAGGGCATCTGCTTGCTCCAGGGACAGGAGGAGCCTCAAACCATATTTCAGGTCATGGAATTGAGGTCCATAATTGTTACTGGGTTTTGGCATAACAAATAAAACACGGGTAGCTTGCCAGGCTTTGCCGTGTAGGTGGTATACTATCAGTTGAAAGCTTTCATCTTGAGCATTTACTGATGAAACTTATAGGGGAAAGATCAGGTTCAAGCTTGGATGGAGCCCTGAGGAACTACAGAGTCTGAATATTGAGAATGACTTGACAGCATGCAACGCATGCTGTATGGGTTGCTCTGGCTTCCCACTAGGCTAATGGGATGATGGGCATCAGTTAGAACCTGTCTAGAACTGTATACAGTGTATTAATATGAAAGATCCTGGGAAGGACATGATCCTAAAATCAGTATTATCTAAGAAAGTCGCAAAGCGGTCGCACGCCAAGGAGCTGTGTGTCTGGCATGGGTGTGTCTATCTTCCGGGGAAGCTGGCATAATTTCTCAAAAAAATCTGTGGGCTTTTTATTCTGGTCATCATTTCCTTTGAGGTGTAGAAGCTTCTTAATTTAATGCAGTTCCATTTGCTTGCTTTTGCTTTCATTTCCTTGGTCCATGCTGTTTCATCTTTAAAGATGCCTCTTGCTTCAAGGCATGGAGAGTTCTGCCTGAGTCCCTCTGTGTACCTTATGGGTGGATTCAGGTCTGATAGTGAGACCTTTATTTTTTATTTTTTTTTTTTTTTTTGCTTTTTTGGGTCACACCCGGTGATGCTCAGGGTTACTCCTGGCTCTGCACTATACTCCTGGTGGTGCTCAGGGCCCATATGGGATGCCAAGGAATTGAATCCAGGTCGGCCACATCAAGGCAAATGCCCTGCCCACTGTACTGTCTGCCCCCGCTACATCGCTGTTTTAATTACTACTGCTTTGTATTCCACTTTGAAGTTGGAGGAAAATGATGCTTGGCATTTTCCTTTTCCCAAGAATTGCTTTGACTATTCAGGGGAAAGGTGTATATTTATTGTTCCATATGAATTTCAGGATGTTTAATCTATTTCATTGAATAATGTCCTGCGTATTTTTTCACTGTCCTTGTACTTTTTAAACTTTATTTAAACACCGTGATTTACATGTTTATGATGACTTGTTACAGACTTTCAATATTCCATCACTTATCCCACCACCACCGTCTCCATTTTCCCCCACCACCTCTCAGGCCTGCTCCCATAGCAGGCCCACAGTAATTTATTTTTTATTGTTTGTTATCACCAAATGGCTAACAAAATGATCAAAAATAACTTCTGTGAAAGAAAATTTGTGAAGAGTGTTGTATCTCATCACAGGGACATTCATTGCTTGTCTGGGAGTTGACTAAATTGTTGTAAGTTAAGCCTTCTGTGTTAATGTTTTTGTTAGTTGAGATTGGTTGGTTTCTATTTTACACTCTCATCCGACCTGGTATGCTATTACTGGGATGTCAGAATTTATAGAGGTTGGAGATGTTGGCGCAGCCACACTTGCATCGTGACCTCCAGAAAATCCTGAATATTTAACTAGACTGTCCAGCTGGAGGTGTGGCAGAGGCTTTGGCGTATGATTGTGAGCTTTGGTAGGTGGAAGTTGGCCTGCCCCCTTCTGGGATTGCCCTGGAAGTTTCACCCGGGAACAGGTGTCCAAGAAATTTTTTGGCAGTTGATGTCTTTTGAGATTTCTTTATGAGTCTCTGGAACAAGGCCAACAGATGAGTTTCCATGGTGGTGGCCATAGGACATGGGCCTGGGTATTATAGAGACGGCATTGAATGTGTTGCTTTGGGGGAATATTGCCATTTTGATGATATTAATCCTCCCAGTGCATGAGTAGGGAATCTATTTTCATTTCCTTGTGTCCTCTTTATTTTTTTCCTTTTGTCTTCTTTATTTTATTTTATTCAGTTAGGCTAATTCATAGGAAGCTGATTACTTGATTTTTTTTTTGTTTGTTTTGGGTCATACCCAGTGATGCTCAGGGGTTACTCCTGGCTCTGTACTCAGGTGATTAGGGGACCATATGGGATGTTGGAGATTGAACACAGGTTGACTGTGTGAAAGGCAAACGCCCTACCTGCTTTATTATAGCTCCAGGCTCTGATTACTCAATTTTCTGAGGCATTACTGTGAATGGAATCATTTCAAATTCTCTCTCTCCTGTCTAATTATTTGATTTTGGGAAATCAGGGACTTTTTCTAGAGTCTTTAAAGTCTTCAGGGTTTTTTCGGGCCAGAGCGATAGTACAGCCGGTAGGGCATTTGCCTTGCATGCAGCTGACCCAGGTTCGATTCCGGGCATCCCATATGGTCCCCCAAGTACCGTAAGGAGTAATTCATGAGTGCAGAGCCAGGAATAACCCCTTAGCATTGCTGGGTGTGACTCAAAAAAATATATAAAGTCTTTAGGGTTTATTTATTTATTTATTTATTTGTTTATTTATTTATTTATTTATTTTGCTTTTTTGGGTCACACCCGGCAATGCTCAGGGATTTCTCCTGGCTCTGCACTCAGGAATAACTCCTGGCGGTGCTCGGGGGACCATATGGGATGCCGGGATCGAAACCGGCAAACGCCCTACCCGCTGGGCTATCTCTCTAGCCCCTTTTAGGGTTTTTTTTAAAGTATAGTTTCATATTATCTGCAAATAGTGAATGAAAACAAGACTTCTTCCTTTCATATCTAATTTGGTGTGCTCCTACTGGACTTTTCGTATTGAGGAATTAGGAGGTGTCTCATGCAGTTGCACAGTCCAGAGACTTTTTAGAATTTATGGTCTGAGCTAGTGATTTGACATGGTGGTGGATATGGGGAGGTGGGTGAGGCTACTGGGGCTTCCCACCCCCACTCCAAGAAACACTAGAATTCTCAGCCTGGGCATGGGGGTTATTTGCAGTTTGAAATTATTTGCAGCTTGGTGTCTCTGCAAAGAATATCAGTGAAGCAGTGGAGTTGAGCCCCTTGATGTGGCGGAAGTGGTGGGATGTGGGTGCAGTTGCCAGGGCTTTGGTAAGGCAGGTATTTGGCTTGCATACCTGCCAGTCTCCTGAGGTCTCCAGCTGCAGGGACAACCTGTGTTCCCATGAATTTTAGCTGTTTGGTGCCTCCTGGGTTGGTAGAGCAGTGCTGTGGGTGAGTCAACATGGCACAGCTGTTGGAGGTCATTTTCCTAGTTTCTTAAGCTATGCGATTAGTTTTTTTTTTGTTTTTGTTTTTTTTTGCTTTTTTTTGGGTCACACCGGCAATGCTCAGGGGATTTTCCTGGCTCTGCACTCAGGACTTACTCCTGGCGGTGCTCGGGGGACCATATGTGATGCCGGGGATCGAACCCGGGCCAGCATGGGCCGGCGCGTAAAAGCAAACGCCCTACCCACTGGGCTATCGCTCTGGCCCTGAGTGCGATTAGTTTTTTATGTGGGCCATTTTTGATGGATGCTTGCATAGGTATGAACTATTCTCTTAATGCTTTTGTTGTACCCCACAAGTTCTGGTTGTCATGTACTCATTATCTTTTTTTTTATTGGGTTTTTTTTACTGTAAGTATTTTATTATACCACCGTGAGATACACAATTACAAAGATGTTCATATTTGGATTTTGGTCATACAGTGTTCCAGCACCCATCCCTCCACCAGTGCCCATCTCCCACCACCAATGTCCCCGGTTCCCTCCTCCCTCCCCCAGCCCGCCTCCATGGCAGGTTCTTTATTTCTTTCCCTTTCTCTCTATTTCTTCCCTTCCAGATTGCGGATTACAGAACATACATTAAAAAGGGTTGTCATGTGTATCTTTTTTGCCTCTATTTAATGCTCAGTTCTAGGTTGGCATTAGTACCCTCGACAATTGTTAGCACACTGTTCCATTTTCTCTTACCTAGCCTCTGACTCCCACACGTTTGTGATAATTTCCACCTTTGACAAAACTTCCTGATACATGTTTCACTTGACCTTGGATATAGGTATCATAATATGTACATATATATTTATGTGATGCAATGCATTCTATATCTGTCTCTCTCCTTCTGGCTAATTTCACTCAACATGATCTTCTCCATGTCTATCCATTTATAGGCAAATTTCATAACTTCATTTTTCCTAACAGCTGCATAGTATTCCATTGTGTAGATGTACCAAAAGCTTCTTTATCCAGTCATCGATTCTCGGGAACTCTGGTTGTTTCCAGATTCTGGCTATTGTGAATAATGCTGCTATGAACATAAAAGTAGGGATGGTCTCATTATCTTTTGTTTCTAAGAATCTTATGGTTTCCTTGGCGATTTCTTCTCTGACAAACCGGTTGTTTAATAGTGAGCTGTTTAATTTTTAGGTGTTAGAGTATTAGAGTTATTTCTGTTCGTGTTTGTGATTGATTTCTATCTTCAGTCCATCATGGTTTTCATGGTTTGAGAAGATTGTTGATACAATTTCTATCCTCTAAACTGTGTTCCAGCGTGTGGTCTATCATGGAGAATGTCCTATGTGCGTTGGAAAAGAATATGTATTTGGCTTTGGGGGTGCCCCCCAGCAGAGCCTTACAACAAGCCAGACGACCCCCTCTGACTCCATGGGGGGCCGCCATTTTCCATATCCGGACTTCCCCCTCATCACAACTCCACCCAGCAGACCAGACTATCACAGCCATGCGGTTCATCAATAAATGCTTTATTCAGAGGTGACTACAAGAGTATGTCACCCGCACAGCAAGCCTGGCAAGCTGCTTGTGTCGTATTTGATATGCCAAATACCAGTAACATTTATATTAGGTCATTCCCATGACCTAATATAATGGTTTGAGGCTCTTTATGTTCCTGGAGCAAGCGGATGCCTTTGGGTTCTACTAGCATGAGACAGGACATATGGAGATATTACTGGTGCCCGCTCTAGCAAATAGATGATGAACGGGAAGATAGTGATAGTGATATACATACACATACATACATACATACATACATATATATACATGCATATATATATACACACACATATATACATATACACACTTATCTATATATATGCACACATGTAGATATATAGATATATACATATATTAATATATCTACATATATGTATATGTAGATACATATGTGTAGGTCTATACATATATTTATATATAGCTGCATATATGTATATATACATATATGTAGATATATTGATATGTGTATTTGTAGATAAGTGTATAAATGCTAAACTCCTCTCTTCCATTACTTCAAATTATTTCTTTACTAACCTTTAATGTGTCAAGAGGTACAGGGCAGTGTTGAAGTCTCTAGCTACTACTATTGTGTTGCTATCAATGTCTCTTTTCAAGTATGTTAGCAGTTGTTTTAAGTATTTAAGTATTTATTACTAGTCCCTCATTAGGTTCATATGATTAGGTGTGAAGAGTTTTTCCTGATGGATCCCTTGCTGTATCTTACAATCGTTTTGAGCCTGAAATCTATGTTGTCTGATAACTAATATGGCTATCTTGGCCTTTTGGAGAGAGTTGTTTGCTTGAAGGATTATCTTCCAGCCTTGACTTTGAGTCTGTGTTTGCTCTATTCAAATATATCTCTTGCAAGCAGCAGAATGTTGAATTCAGTTCTCTAATCCATCCTGCTGTACTGCTGGGTGTGGACCCCACAAAAAAAACAAATGAAAATTTAACATGTTTCAACTGTTTAAGTAGATTCATTATATTTATGTTGATAGTGTATTTTAAATTACTTTTATATACTTCAACGGGAAGAAAAGTGATATACTTTGAACTGGTGTATTTTGGCAGTCTGCTTTTTGACATTTTACTAGACACTGAATTATTCTTTAATCTATATCACATTAAGATTCTGATTTAGAATTTTTTTGCTGTTGAAAATTGGTTCATTCGGGGCTGGAGAGGTAATGTAGCAGTAGAGCGTTTGCCTTGCATGCGGCCGACCTGGGTTCAATCCCCAGCATCCCATATGGTTTCCCGAGCATTGCCAGTAGTAACTCCTGAGTGCACAGCCAGGAGTAACCCTTGAGCATTGCAGGTGTGACCCAAAAAGTGAAAAAAAAGAATTGGTTCGTTCAGAGAATAAAGGACTTCAAGTAGGTACAGTAGAATTAATAGTAGGATTGTGTGGCCTTAAAGCATTGTTGTTAAGGATTTAAGTTTTATGGGTATGGCAAGATGACCAAGTAGGGAGAACCTGGCAGTCACAGCAAATCTACACCAAAATTTGGATTAATCTACACATAGAATTGCCTTTAACCCTGACTAGTCTTTTTTAGCAAGAAATAAAGAGACATCACCCAGACAGAGGAGAGACACAAAACTACAGAAACTGCAAGGCATAAAAAGGAGTCAGAATCACTGGTAGATGCCATCTTGATAACTACTTTTAATCTTGCTGATATGTAATATTGGATGCCATTCTACACAGTAGTGAACCAGAGAGAAAATTTTTGAAGAGGGTTTCACTGACCCCTAGCAGGACTCTATTCTTTGCCAGGAGTGTGTATCTATTCTGCAGCAGGTGGTACAGGCCTGGTGGCTGCTAGAAAACAGGTGATCTTGAATTCCTGGTCAGTGCCAGACCTTCTCAAACTGACTATACAGGTACCCCCCCAGTAATATGCGGTCCACATACCTGCTTACCACCCATACCACCCTTTGCGCACAAAGGCACCTGTTGAACATCAGAGATAATACGGAGACAGAACATAATGGGAACAAAGAGCTGCTAATACGACAGAACATATAAGCTGTCTGAGAATAATTCAAAGCAACACTCTAGTGATCGCTGAAATGAGTTCAGTGGCAGTGAACTTGAACAAAGTATGAGAAAAAGTCTGAGAAAAATTCAAGCAAATCATTGAGCTAAAAAATTCAGTAACTGAACTAATAATACAATAAAGGGACTGAGTAGCATAATAGAAAAAGCCAGAAACCAAATCAGTGAACCAAATGGTGAAGTACCAGGAAACATCCATAAAGACCAGAAAAGAAAGAGAGAAGTAGAAACAATGAAGATAGCATAAGAGCTATATTGGAGCTGGAGAGAACAGGTGTTAGGCCACTTACCTTGCATTCCACTATCTTTGTTCAGTCCCCAGCACCATATATGGTTTCTCAAGTTAGCTCAGGGTCACTCCTGAGCACAAAGCTAGGAATTTCTTCTGAGCACCACTGGGTGTACCCTACCACAGCAAAAAGTTTCTTCACAGAAACTATATGCCAGAAGGATGTGGCATAATTGTATACAAAGTGCTAACAGAAAGGACCTCTACCCAAGAGAACTCTGCCCAGCAAGGCTACCCTCTCAGATTTGAAGGAGGAATAAGTAGCTCTTTAGACACACAATTAAATATTACCATTAAACTTGCCTTACATGACTTGGACTCTATGAATTTCTTTTTTTTTTTTTTTTTTTTGCTTTTTTTTTGGGTCATACCCGGCAATGCTCAGGAGTTTCTCCTGGCTCTGCACTCAGGAATTACTCCTGGCGGTGCTCGGGGGACCATATGGGATGTCGGGGATCGAACCCGGGCCGACATGGGCCAGCTGCGTGCAAGGCAACGCCCTACCCGGCTGGACTATCGCTCCAGCCCCTCCATGAATTTCTGTAGAAGGAAAATAACTCCCTCCCCTCTACTGAGAACAAAATGAGAGAATAATAATGGAGACTCATTTCAAATTAACTGATTCCGTTCTTATCTTCATTCTGTTAAGTTTAGAGAGTGTAACTTGTATTTTGTACAATATATTCTAATTTTTGTAGTGCAGGGAATTAAAGTCGGCTTCACACATGTAATACCACTAAGCCAAAGTCCTAACCCTGTATTTGGTTCTTTAAAGATAAAAACTATTTGTTTAAAGATGAAGAGACAGTGGGTGGTGTACAGGAACATGCAATTAATGAGGGGGCACAAAGCAGGTTAAAGTGAGAGGCCTCTCTGGGCCGGAATGTTAAGCACTCCGGTCATGGGGAATGCATCCTGTGGTTCAGATAGGGAACTGTATTTTTTAATGTCATGCCATTTAGGATGTTTGGGTTGCAGACAATAAGAAAACCTAAGTAAAAGTGACATATGAGGACTTTATATTGGCTTAGTAAGTTCAAAGAGAAGTGGACTCGGTTGGTTTAATAGCTCCAGGAGTTCCCATTCCCCTTTGTCTCTCCCTCTCTGACATCCTCGGCTGATTAGCTAGCTATCAGCTTTCAAGAGCATGCATACTACTTCACAGTAGTAATGTGCCGGCCAGTTCCAGACATTAACATCTCTTGCAAAACTGTCCATTGCAGGCAAGGAGCCCCAAACTATCATGGGTAAATTATGATGCATTTATGAAGTGATCACACAGCAATTTAACAAAACAGAACAAAGTATTGCTCTGAGTAATAGCATGAATAAATTAACCATATGTCAAAATATTCAGCGAAAAAATCCCAGACATGGGACAGGGTCAGGGGTGTTGATAATGGGACAGCCATGTATATGTGAGAAAGAGAGATATGATAACTCTCCATACTTTTAATTTTGTTGTGAAATCAAGCTATTGAAAAAAGTCTTAAAGACGACAACAATTATAAGTACAAGATGATTTTCAAATTTAGAAATTCTGTAGCCAAGTAAAATTAATCTGATTCTGATAACTGTACTTCTACCCAAGTAACCATTTCTACTGTCTGTCTTCATAGTATTCCATCCTATTATATGGACCTCTAATGTCTTGCCTTTTAATCTCCACTTTAGTTGTTAGGATTAGTAGTGAGTTAGGTTTTGGCTTTTCTATATTACATACTTGTAATTTATGGTTTCCTCTGTCCCCACTCATTTTAGGGGAGTGGAGGTGGGAGAATTGGGCCAGACCTGTCAGTGCCCAGGGCACTGTTCTTGGCTCTGTGCTAAAAAAAGAAGTGACTGGTGTGCGCAGGGTACTAAATGTGGGACCAGGAATGGAGGCAGGTTCAGCCAAACGCAAAGCAAGTCTCTGGCCTTGTTCCAGGGTCTGTGTAGGTGAAAAGTTGGGAGGAATACCATAGGAAAGTGTTCAATTGAACATTTCCCTCATACTATATAAATTATACTACTTACTTTGAAGGAATTTTTCCAACTAAATCTATTATTTGTAAGCTTGTAATTTATTAAATCTCTAAGTTGCTAAGCCTCTGGATTTCATCATTTGCCAGTTAAACCTGAAATTAACTGATAATCATTGATTTCAGAAGAACTTGCCACAAAATAGTCTGGAGTATGTAGTTTTGGAATATGGAATAGAATTGTATGTCATATTTACACTGAGTAAATTAGCACTGGGTTGAAAATGAGGTCCAGAAAGAAACGGTCTCATCTGTTGCTGTTTTATTCAACAGAAATGCACATCAGAACATTCATCCAGAAAACCAAGAGCTAGTAAGAGTGCTTCGGGAGCAGCTTCAGACAGAACAGGTATTTATATCTGTTTCAGCAATGTGTGCATTTATGTTATGAGTACACGTTATTCCTTTACATATGAAATTGTGTAAGACAAAAATTAATTTTTTGGAAACATGGGCTTCTTTCCTTTGTTTCCCTTAAATTCTGTAGAATATATATTTTCAGATTAGGCCAGTCACTAGTATGTAATTTTTGTTTAACTTGCTTTGAGAGTTTTCCTGTTTTCATACTTGTGAGGAAATTGGCCACTGTCCAGTGAGCTTTATTTATTTATTTACTTTTTGCTTTTGGGGTTACACCGGCAATGCTCAGGGGTTTCTCCTGGCTCTGCAATCAGTAATTACTCCTGGCAGTGCTCGGGGGACCATATGGGATGCCGGGGATCGAACCTGGGCCGGCATGGGCCAGCCGCGTGCAAGGCAAACACCCTACCTGCTGGACTATCGCTCCGGCCCTGTCCAGTGAGCTTTAATGAGATGTAGTGGAAAGGATACATTTCCCTAAGATCTGCTACAAAGAAATTACATTAAGGATTGGGCATTTTTTCCTTTCTTTCTTTTTTTTTTTTTTTGCTTTTTTTGGGTCACATCCCACAATGCTCAGCGGTTAATCCTGGCTCTGCATTCAGGAATTACTCCTGGGAGAGCATGGGGGACCATATGGGATGCCACGGATTGAATCTAGGTTGGCCGTATGCAAGACAAACACTCTACCTGCTTTACTATGGCTCTGGCCCACTTTTTTCTCTTTTCAAGGCCAAAGTTAGTAAAATTGACCAAAAAAAAAAAAAAACCAAAAACTTTCTGCCGCTCTTATTTTCTTTTTATTCAGGTAGATTCTCTAAGAATCAGAATATATTTCCATTATCTCAAAGTTTGATAGCACCGATAATCTATTTTTTGTCAGTTATTTCCAAAGAATAATAAAGAAAATAAAGAGATATTAATATGTTTTTGTCTTTTAAAGACAACAGGTATATAGCCCAGTGGTAGACATCCTTCACATGAAGAAGCCCTGGGTTCAATCCCTGGCATCCTACTCCAGTCCCTTAAAAAGGCGCTCAACACTCTCACAGCAGTGTGTCACCTTGCCATGTAGAATACTGCAGTGAATTTGAGAAAATAAATTTTCATTGTTTATTCATACTAGGTCACAAAATATCTTTAATATGGTTTATATTTAATAATAATTTGGTAATTTTAATTTTTGAATGCCAGCTACTTTGTAAGTTTATAAGTTATACACTTCTGGGCCGGAGCGATAGCCCAGTGGTAGGGCGTTTGTTGCCACGCGGCCGGCCTGTGCCGCCTGGGTTCGATCCCGGCATCCCATATGGTCCCCGAGCACCGCCAGGAGTAATTCCTGAGTGCAGAGCCAGGAGGAACCCCTGAGCGCCTCCGGGTGTGACCAAAAAAGCAAAAAAAAAAAAAAAAAAAGTTATACACTTCTATAAAAATAAGTTTTGATAGTATTTTAACGATATACATGCACTATTGTTACTTTTTTTTTTTTTTGGGTCACACCGCAACGACACACTCAGGGGTTACTCCTGGCTCTACATTCAGGAATTATTCCTGGCGGTGCTCAGGGAACCATATGGGATGCTGGGGGGAATCAAACCAGGTCAGCCGCGACAAGTCAAACGCCCTACCTGCTATCGCTCCAGCCCCCTATTGTTACTTTTTTATAAGTTGTTTATAAGTTGTACACTTCTATAAAATGTGTTTTGAGGGGCGGAGGCGAAAGTCCAGCGGGTAGGGGCGTTTGCCTTTGCACACGGCCAACCTGGGTTCCTTAACCGGCATCCCATATGGTCCCCTGAGCACTGCCAGGAGTAATACCTGAGCAAAGAGCCAGGAGTAACCCCTGAGCATTGCCAGATGTGACCCAAAAAGCAAAAAAAAAAAAAGTTTTGATAGTATTTCAATAGTATAGTATTTTATATATTTTTTGATAGGATTTTAAAATTGCATGCACTATTGTTACTTTTTTTTTTTTTTTTGTATACTGCAAAGAATACTACAAATATACTACAAAGAATTCTACAAATAAAGTCCTTGTCCTGTTGCGTTTACATTCTAGTACACTCTTGATTTCAGATGTTTTCTGTACTGGTGATTCTATTCAACATTACTTTTAGAATCACAACAGCGATGTCACTGAGAAATATTAGTTTACTAGGCTGGCCATGTGAAGGATTAAAATCAACTTCTAAGGATGTTGCATTTTTCTACTTCCAAAGTGATTAGTCACTGACAGCTTAATTCTGTTTTCCTTACGCACATCTTATCATCATACACTTATCAGGAATGTATGAATGAAAAGATATTAAAAGTGGGGAAAAAGCTACTACTTGGGAAATACTGTAGTATTTCTTATTCTTCAACATCCTTGTGTTTCTCAGAGTGACATTCTAAGAGTACACGAGAGAAACTCCTGAGTAAATACAAGCTTTAATCCTCCCAAGTGTATTCAGGAAAGAAGGTAGCTACCATGCAGCTTAACTCAGATGACAGCCTCAAAAGTTTCTTAAACGTACAAGAACTTAAAACTATTGAGTATCCAAAATCTGGTTATTATATTCCATTTACTATATCCTTAAGTATAATTGAACATAAGAATTATTTTTCAAACCCGCGTGGCCTGGTTTTCCTGCTTTCGCATCAGGATGTGCCTACTGCTCGGCAGCAGTTCTACACTGACATGTACTGTCCGATCTGTTTACATCAAGCCTCCTTCCCTGTCGAAACGAACTGTGGACATCTTTTTTGTGGTAAGTGAATGTTACACGGGTAAAATGGACTATTTAACACCAGGACCCACATATGTGTGCAAGATGGAGTCCTCATTTTCCATTTGTCAGTTTTATACTTTACAAGTAGGGTAGATTGCTTCTAATATCCTAATCTACTTTTCGGGCACTTTCATTTTGTGTCAGCAGGTTCAGAGATTTGAAGAACTAGTTATTCAACTTTTCACTAAATAGATTTTTAAAAACAGTGACTCAAACACCTCATTGTTCAGTACTTTTTGGTAATTTCATTTACTATTCTTTCTTCCTAAAGCAGTCTTCTCTCAGACACCCCATCAAAGACCTTCCCTTAGCACTGTGATCTTTATTTCCTTGAGTCAATATAAACGTTCTTAGCTTCTTTTAGTGAACACTGAACAAAGAACACTGGTGGGGGAGAATGAGAAAATCTAGAGGATGTAGTGTAGCTCAAGAAGGGAAATGATTTCATCACTTGTCTTTCCATTGTTCATCAATTTGCTCGAGCGGGCACCAGTAACATCTCCATATGTCCTGTCACATGCTAGTGTAGTCCAAGGGCATCTGCTTGCTCCAGGAACATAAAGAGCCTCAGACCATTCCATCAGGTCATGGGGATGAGGTCTATAATTGTTACTGGTATTTGGCATATCAAATAAGACACGGGTAGCTTGTCAGGCTCTGCCGTGCAGGTGGCATACTCTTGTAGTAGCCTCACATCTCGTGCATGTATTGATGAACTGCAAGGGGGAAAGATCAGCTTTTCTGCTGGGTGGAGCTCTGACGAGCTGTGGAGTCTGGATGTTGAAAATGGCGGCCCTCATGGTGTGGGGGTTCCTTTGGCTTCTTGCAAGGCTTTCCTGGGATGGCGGGTCAGGCTAGAACCCCCTTCCCTCCTGGGCACCTCATTATCAGCTGGGCACAGGGAGAGGCCAGTAGCAGCTCTACCCCGTGTCTCTGAGTCTGGGGTAAGGATAGTCTATTCAATAAATAGTGCTGGGAAAACTGGCTAGTCACATGAACAAGGTCCCCATCTATCTATACATAGGCATTAACTCAAAAAGGTAAAAATCTTGAATATGAGACCTGAAATATAGGTGCTAAGCTCCTTGACATTGGTCGAGATGAATTTTTGACAAAGCCAAACCAAGCAAAATAAATAAACAGGACTGCATCGAGTGAAAAAAAGTTTTGTACAGCGGAAGGAAATCATCAAGAAAATGAAAAGACCCGATATGGGGATGAAGTGCTGAGTGCTGAACTTGTAGTTATTACTTCCTCTGGTTGCACTGTGCCATCCCAGGTCTAGTATTCACTAGAAATGTGATAGTAGGGAATAATGAAATAAGATTGAGGAGGGTCACTGAACACTTCTTTGTGTTGAACAGGTAACATACATTTTATCTAATTCCACAGATCAGGAAGTAGGCTCAGAGATGCTAATAATTTTCCCAAAGACTGACCAGCAGCTAAGGGACAGATCCAGATTTTAAAACTAGGGCTAAATTTCAAATTATGCGCTCAATACACTATGCTGCTTCTACAGTTTCTCTTAAGATTTATTCAGTCACTACGTCTGTTTGTGAACTGGTAGGAGTTCTTTCTGTTGGAACAGATACATTCACGATAGGGTTCTAAGTGCTTCTTAAATATACTATATATGGGGCGGAGTGATAGCCCAGCGGTAGGGTGTTTGCCTTGCACCGGCCCATGCCAGTCCGGGTTTGATCCCGGCATCCCATATGGTCCCCCAAGCACTGCCAGGAGTAATTCCTGAGTGCAGAGCCAGTAGTAACCCCTGAGCATCGCCAGGTGTGACCCAAAAAAAGCAAAAAAAAAAAAAAAAAACCATATATAGCAAAATTAATTTCAAATTCAGCACACAAGGGCCCTATAACTGCTTTCTTTGGAATTGATGAGGCAATAGTGGGACTGGTGTACTAACCTATCCCAAGATATAGTGTCGGGGAGCTCCGCGGGGTCCCCAACGAGTGCCAGGAAGCGGAGTTCCTTTCTACCTCCGAAGCCGGCGGGAATGGATGAAAACTCAGGAATCCGATGCAGTTTTAAAAGGGTTTACTTATCACAGGTTCAGGCATACAAATCAGCAAAAGGAAAAGCCCCATGCTTAGGATTCCCGGCTAGAACCCCAGCCACGTGTAGGCCAAGATGGCGGCCACCACATGTAAAGGCCCTGTAAAGAGGAGACAAAGACAAGACTCCCAAGAAGGTGCGGAGCTCACAAAGAAAGAGCTCAAAAAGAGCCGAGCGAGAGAGGAAGCAGGCTAGTATTATACCCCTGCAACTCAGACCTCCCTTCCACTGTTATGGAAAGCAGGGAGGGTCAAATGCCCTCAGGTAATCTCTCCCAACACCTCACCTAGGCCCTTTTATATGCTAATATCTTGAGCTAAGATCTGCCTGGAAAACCCTTTCTAAGGTAGAGAAGGGGAGGTTTCTGAGATGGCATGTCTCTGTACCAAAGACTAATACTAATGCCAGTTAAATATCTCTCAAGCCTTCACAAGTCTCTTCTATTTCACGGTAGTTTTGTATTTTAGTTGCCTTTGAGTATATCAGGGAGCCATGCTTGTTTGCTTGGAGGCAAACAGCATTTCTCTCTGGTCTAATTACTTAGGGATCCTATGTGGCCAGGCAAATATGCTGGTAAGATCTAGCTAGTCCCACGATGATTGTGGTAGCATGGGAGAATATTTATACCAGCCAGTACAGAATACATGGTCAGATAAGACTGCCACATTCAGACTATCCCCATATCTATGAAGTGACCTGCAGGAGGCAATCCAGGGCAGATGCAGAGACCTAGGCTTTTAGGTGTCCTGCAACAATATAGGAAATGTTGAATTACATGATATGGGTTTTGAATGTTTATATCATATCTAACAGCATAAACAGCAAAATTTATATCAAGGTAAGATAGTACCTTACCCTCTGTACTATCTCCGACCCCCAAACCTCTCTTTTTTATAAAAGGGTAAATTTGAGAAAATATCAAAATGTTGAGTTGGGTTGAGGAAATGTCAAGATATCATACACATAATAGATGTGTATGAACTGAGTGTTTGATTTGCTGGATTATAGTTGCTTAGTGTAGGCAAAAGAGCATTGCATAATTTGCAAAACTAGGACACTAATTTTACAATCTGTATAAAATATGTTACGAGTTAACATTATTAAAGTGGAGCCAGAGCAATAGTCCAGCAGGTAGGACATTTGTCTTGCATGCGGCTGACCTGGGTTCGATCCCAGCATCCCATATGGTCCCCTGAGCACTGCTAGGAGTGATTCCTGAGTGCAGAGCCAGGAGTAACCAACCCGAGCATCGCCAGGTGTGACCCACAAAATTAAAAAAAAATTATTAAAGCATACAGAGCTTGGGGTGAAAAGAAAATATAGGAACCATCATCAATGGCAATAATACCAACAGATTTATAAAAAAAATCTTTCTCATTAATTTCAACATGGAATTAGAGTGCTCAAAAAGAAATATTACCTAATTAACACAATATTCTGAAAGAAGGAAAATATATCAGATACTGTTTTACTTTTCAACTCATCTTTAAATTTAGAGCTTTTGTTTTGTCTAACAGTTACTGCAATTATTATCCAGTTTTGATATCTTTGTTTTTTTGCCCCTTGGTTTGTTCAGAATCTTCTCTTGTATTTCCTACCTTTGGCATTTACTCTGCATTCTCCCTCCATTTCCTGCCTCTTAATTTTACCTGTGCTACAAACTTTATTTGATTTATTTATTTATTTATTTATTTATTTATCTATCTATCTATTTATTTATTTATTTATTTATTTTTACAAACTTTATTTATTTTTTTTTTGGGTCACACTCAGCAATGCTCAGGGGTTACTCCTGGTTCTGCACTCAGGAATTATTCCTGGCGTTTCTCGGGAGACCATATGGGATGCGGGGATCGAACCCGGGTCCAGCCGCATGAGAGGCAACCGCCTTACCTGCTGGACTATTGCTCCAGCCTCTTTGCTACAAACTCTAGTTGAAATTCTTTATCTTCTACAAGTTAATCTCTAGAGCATCTCATTAAATTCTTCGTTCTGCGCTGCTTCCAAACTAAAATATAAACAGGTCAAGGTTTAAATAACTACATTCTGGTTGATTTAAGTATGTCTCTTGGTTTCCACACTTTTCACTTTTTTTGCTCTGAATTCTGAGTACTTACTTGACTTGGAAGAATCAGAAAAAAAAAGGCTAAACTAGGTGAAAAGTAAGTGTGCGGAGATTCTGATGTACAAAAAAAACAGGAAACACTTAAGACAGATTCATGATGACATGTGCATGATCTGAGAAACCAGTATCTAGAGAGAGGAACATCAATTTCGCTATTAAATATCAAAAACAGTCTTTTAAAAAATTCATTCTCCATTTTTGCTGGTTTGATTCCTTTTTCATTTATTATACAAATAATACTTCAGTGCTTATACAAAGTTTAAAATAATATTCTTCAGGCTTATACAAAGTTTATTATATTTTTAGGTCACAGACTTGTTGGCGCTTTTGCCCACCTTTCAGTTTTGCCACTCATATCTTCAAATCTTCAAATGGAAAAATACAATATGTCCAGTGCAGTCAGTTGTTGAGCTGTATTATAAGCTTAATTACAGCAGATAGCATGTTTTTTTGATATCGTTACTGTTAGTTGATAATGTAGTCTGGCATTCTAAGCTCATAAAAAAATAGATGTTTTTGTAACATAATAAATCTGAATCATAATGTATGCTATGATGTGTTTACTGTATCTATTAGTATTAACAACCATTAAGTATTAAATATATACTACATAGGAAATCAATGTATCCTATTAAAATATCAATATTGAACTAAGTATTTAGTAGACAGTTCATGATTGCTTAAAAAATATTTTTCAGTGTCTGGGAACTGTTAGTATGTTTGAATGTGCCTAAAGAGATATTCAAAGTAAAAAATAATTTAATATTGAAAGTTTCTCAGGATATATTGTTTCTTAAGGTATTAATATGAATCTTTTTCACCATTAGGTACGTGCATTATTGCATACTGGCGATATGGCTCATGGCTTGGGGCAATCAGTTGCCCAATCTGTAGACAAACGGTAATATACCCAGAAAATATTTATTGCAGTTCATTTTACAAAATCTTGTAATGACTTTTTTCAGATTACTTTTAATTTCATTTTTTATTTACTATTTCATCATCTAACACAAATCCCACCACCAGTGTGTTCCCACCACCAGAGACATTCATTTCTCACCACCCCCATCCCATGCCTGCTTTCTCAGCTGGCACAATTATATTGACAATAGCAGCCCATATATGGCAATGGTATTGATAAAGTCATGACTTTTTTTTTCCCGGTTTGTTTTGGGCTAATCTGGTCTATTTCTGTTCTTGCATTGACCGTCCGAATTTCTGGAATGTGGTTGATTTCTACTAGTTTGATGTACGGCATGGCCGCAAAGCAGCCACGTACTATGGGGAAAGCTGGTAGCAGCTCTGCCCCGTGTGTCAGTGTCTCTGGACCACAGTTCATGGGCAGGTTCACCGGGCCTCCCGGACAGAACAGAGGTGGGGAAAGGACTCCAGCTCCATCTCCAAAGAAACCTGGTCCCACTGAGACCAGCATACCCTGGCTTGAAATCTGCACCTCTCTTGGGTGGGGCTCTGACGAGCAGTGGATTCAGACATTGAAAATGGCTGCCATTATGGTGCAGGGGGTTCCTTTGGCTTCTTCCAAGGCTCTATTGGATGAGATTGGGTGCATTCAGGGTGGTATGGCCGTAGACTTCCAAGGCTCTGTTGGGGTGGAGGACCACAAAATCTTTTAATGACTTTAACTTGAATTATTTTCATACTTTCAGCTGAGCCTCATTTATCTAAAGCTTTTATGATATTCCATTTTTTTTTTTTTTTTTGCCTTTTTTGGGTCACACCAGCAATGCTCAGGGGCCACTCCTGGCTCTGCACTCAGGAATCACTCCTGGCAGTGCTCGGCCGAACCATATGGGATGCCGGGATCGAACCCAGGCCAGCAGAGGCTGGCCGCGTGCAAGGCAAACACCCTACCCGCTGGGCTATTGCTCCGGCCCGATATTCCATTTTTTAAAAATGTTTTTTAAGACACCTCAAAAAGGGGAACTCTTTGAAATCATTAAGTATAGTGAAAATATAACTGGCAAATAAAATTTCCCCTAAAGGAATAGCTGAACTTGTCAATCAAGTCCCCATTCTGCACAGATACCACCAAAACTTGTTTTTGTTCTGTTTTCATTTTTTGCCCCCGGATCCACATAAAGCTTTACTTTTTTTAAGAGAGGCATATTTTATATTATTTTAGCTACATTCCTAGCTTCTGTTTTTCATTTAAAATTTATATTCAGGGGCTGGATAGTACAGTAGTCAGGCACTTACATTTCATGTAGATGACCTGAATTCAGTCCTTGGCACCCCCATAAAGCCTCCTGAGCCAGCAGTAAGCCCCGAGTGCTGCTGGATGTGACCTCAAAACAAACAAAACCCCAGCAAAATAATTATTTTTCAGTGAGGTTCAAGACAACTAATTTCTTTTAAAACTGTCTCAGTTTTGAGACATAAACACATATCCAGAATGGAATCAACTGTTAAAAGTTAGTATGTCTCTGGAGGGACATAGTAAATTTTAAATTTTCACAAAGATAGCACGTTTTTCAGTGTTGATTTAAATATGAGCACAAATGAGATGTCAGATTTTTTTTTTTTTTTTTTTTGCTTTTTGGGTCACACCCGGCAATGCTCAGGGGTTTCTCCTGGCTCTGCACTCAGGAATTACTCCTGGCGGTGCTCGGGGGACCATATGGGATGCCGGGATCGAACCCAGGCCGGCATGGGCCAGCCGCGTGAAAGGCAAACGCCCTAGCCGCTGGGCTATCCGCTCGCCCGACCCGATGTCAGATTTTTTTCAGTTTTTTTAAATGATCAAACAAAAGGCTGAAAAATCTAGCAAAGTTAAGTTCTTATTTTTAGTTTTTAATTAGTAAACACAGTAAAATAGGACATTATATGTTGTATATAGGTGTTGTATATAGGTTTTCATAATTTTCTTCATTTTTTTTCCTAAATAAATACCTTTACATTTGAGAGGCAAATGTCGTCCTTGACTAAAAGAGGTAACTGTTTTTAGACCACGTCTTGCTCAGTGCTTGAGGGCTACTCTTGGTCAGTGCTCAGGGGTTATTTTCTACCATGCTTGGGTGATCATGAGCAGCTAAGGATTGAACACAAGGTTCCTACATGTTAAACATGCATACCAGACTTTTGAGCTATCTATCAGCTCCAAAAGGCAGTCATTAAAAACAATCTGGGAGCTGGAAAGATAGTACAATGGCTAGGGCGCTTGCCTTGCATATTGCTAAATAGGTTAGATCCATGCTACCCCATCTGATGGTTTTCATTTAGCCCTGATTTTGGACTTTATATAATAAAATCATAGTATGTACAGTTGGGAATGTATATATACCTATCTACATATTAGATACATATCTACATAAACTTTCATGTACCCCACAGCCTTTTTCTGACTTCCCACTTTCCTCCGTCACTGCCATCTACTTTGACATTGAGAGGAAATTTCAGATCTTGTTTCCTTCCTGCTTCTGTGTTCCCAAATTCTGCTGCTTTCACATTCGACTTTTTATCACATGGTTGTTGTGAGAGAAGGATGCTGGGGAGGGGGGCGAGCAACAACTGGGCACTTTCTGTTTGTTTAGAGAAGGTAGATTTCAAGGGGGTAATGAATGCCTTTTTTTCCCCTTCTTCAATTAAAGCCAAATAAGTTTGGGAATCTCTGAGCTAGATGATTTCAACCTAAATTGGTCACTGTTCTTTTCCACTTCCCTTACTAAAGAGTCATCTGTGGCCACTTTCTATAAAAGTTGATACAAGGTACTGTACAAGGTACTGTATCTTCACATTATACTACTGTGGTCCTGGACATTTACCTGGAGGTCATAGTATATAACCTTTTTAGGAGAATTACCTTTTTAGGAGCTAGGGAGGTAGCTTAGGGAGAGGGCATACCTCACAAATATACAGCCTTAGATTCATTCCCCTTATTCCCCCTCCCCAAATTACCCATTTTGAATATAACAGGAATTAGTGCTTGAGAACTAGCCCCTACAGTAATCTCTTTATTATGACAGGTAACATTCATAGATATTTTAAATGCCAGTAAGGATAAATAATGATTTTATTTGATTGGCAGGGGGAGGGCTATACTTGGGGATGGCTGCCAAGGATCAGATTGGAGGAGGGCTGGATGCAAGGCAGGTATTTTAACTACTGTACTGTCTCTCTAGCTCAGGAATCATTATGTTAACACAAAGAAAGCTGTGACTTATCTCTCTCAAAATAATAGGTTTATACTTTTCTGCACTTGATTTTTTGGATGCTTTCTCATGATTCTTATATCTTCAGATATTTGTTAGCCTAGACAGAGAACAACAAACTATCCCTGATGTGAACTAGAAAATAGTAGAACCAATGTTGGGATAAAGGTGTCCATTTTAATAAGGAAGTTCAAATTGCATTTTTCATTGGATTTTATTATGAAGTAAAAATGTTTGTTTAATATTTTTTACTTTTCCCACATTCTGTTGCTTTAATAAATAAAATACAAACTCTGGTTTCTGTCATTCTGTTGAATAAACAAACAAATCACTGCTGCACAAAGGCATAACACTTTTTGTTTTCTGTAACAGGTAACTTTACTACTACCAATATTTGGTGAAAATGACCAGTCTCAGGATGTTTTGCCACTACATCAAGATATTAATGATTATAACCGGAGATTCTCAGGTCAGCCTAGATCTGTAAGTAATGTTACAGCAGGTAAAGTTGAGAATATACTGCTTCTTTTGTAAAGATATTTATTGATGAATATACTTATTCTTTGGCTATGAAAAGTCTCCTTGTGTGTTAAGTTTTTTAACCTTTTTCATTGTTGTCAAGTTTAGAAAGCATAACAGCTTTCCCAAGGACCACAAGTTTTCTAGATATTTATAAAAGATTTTATGAAAGATATAAGCAAAACACCATAGGGAAATATCAAATTATCAACTCTTATGTAATTCTACGGTAGTGTTTGTTTTATGGGAAAAATTACAACTGAGAAAATTACAACTGAGAAAAATTACAACTCTTCTTTTGGCAATACCCAGCAGTGTTCAGTGCTTACTCCTGGCTCTATGCTCAGGGATCATTCCTGATGGGCTTGGCTTAGCAAATGGAGTGTGGAGAATCAAACCCAGGTTAGCTGCATGCAAGGCAAGCTATAACCACTGTACTACCTTGCTCCTTTTTTTTGAGGGGTGGGGGGAGGAGAGGGCAGGGTTGTGTGTTGGTTTTATTTTTTATTTTATTCGGCCATAACAGCAGTGCCCAGGGCTTATTACTGACTCTGGAGCTTAGGAATCACTCCTGGCAGGACTCAGGGACCATGTGTGTTCCCAGTGATCAAACTTAGTCGGTCCTGCTAACTATACTATTGCTCACATCCCACAACTGAAAACTTTTGGTAGAGTTTGATGATTTGTTTTACTCTATTTCCCCAGGCCCTTGCTTTATAATGTTCCCTTAATTAGCAGCATGTTCGGAGCATTTTAGTGGTCATCTTAGTTATTAAAAACATTCTATTATGTGCTATATAATTAGTTACATATTAATTTCAGCTGTATGACATAACTGAAAATATGATGCCAAGGATTGAACCTGGGTTAGGCCTGTGTACCTGGCACTGTCTCTTCAGTACTGAATTTTCTTCTTTTTTGGGGTCACACTGTGTGGTGCTGAGAGTTGACTTGGGCTTCCTGCATGCAAAGCTGGCCCTTTTGAGCTAGCTCTGTGGCCCCAGCTCCAATGGTCTTACTCAAGAACTCGTTGGGGCAAATGGCAGAATCTTATATTTTGGGGGTGGAAGGGCCCTCCCAAGAGGTGCTTAGGGCATTCAGGAAAACTCCCAAAAGGCACCGGGCCTGACCATGCGGGTTGAACAAAGGGCAATGCTGAGGCTGGGGATAAAATGTGGCTTGGACCCAGCAGTACTGGGGACCATCAGGGAGGAATGGCAGCAGTCTTGGGGGAGAAACCAGTGCCTGGGGTCAAACTTAGGGCCTCCATGCACCAGACCTCCAAGATGAGGTTCAAAGAAAAATAAACACACACACACATATATATGTTTATATATATATATAAAAATACATACATATATGTTTATATAAAACACATATGTTTATTTATATATATATAAACATATATACATATATGTTGCCCTCAGGTAATTTCTCCCAGCACCTCACCTAGGCCCTTTTATATGCTAACCCTTTTATATGTTTTTATATGCTCTCTCTCTCTCTCTCTCTCTCTCTCTCTCTCTCTCTCTCTCCCTCCCTCCCTCTCTTTCTTTGGGCTCTCTTTTTTGGGCATGCACTCTTCTTGGGAATCTTGTCTTTGTCTTTTCTTTATAGGGCCTTAACATGTGGTTTTTTTTTTTTTTTTTTTGCTTTTTGGGTCACACCCGGCAATGCTCAGGGGTTACTCCTGGCTCTGCACTCAGGAATCACTCCTGGCGGTGCTAGGGGACCATATGGGATGCCGGGGATCGAACCCGGGCCGGCACAGGCCGGCCGCTTGCAAGGCAAACGCCCTACCCGCTGGGCTATCGCTCCGGCCCTTTTTATTTTTATTTTATTTTATTTTTTTTTTGTCTTTTTTGGGTCACACCCGGCAATGCTCAGGGGGCTACTCCTGGCTCTGCACTCAGGAATTACTCCTGGCGGTGCTCGGGGGACCATATGGGTGCCGGGGATCGAACCCAGGCCGGCAGAGGCCGGCTGCGTGCAAGGCAACGCCCTACCAGCGGGGCTATCGCTCTGGCCCCTGCAGTCTTTTTTTAATCCGGCCCAGGTATGCTGATCCAGAGACAGACATGGGGCAGAGCTGCTACTGGCTCTCACTGTGCCCAGCCGCTCATGAGGTGCCTGGGAGGGATGGCAGGTTCTAGCCCTGGCCCGCCACCCCAGCAGAGCCTCACAACAAGCCAGATGACGCCCCACTCCATGAGGACCTCCATTTTCCACATCCGGACTTCCCCCTCATCCGAATTTCGCCCAGCAGACCAGCCTATCACAGCCCGGCTCGTGCGGCTGCAAGCGGCGCTGCGGTTCATCAATAAATGCTCGATTTTGAGATGACTACAAGAGTATGCTACCCGCACAGCAGAGCCTGGCAAGCTACCCATGTTGTACTTGATATGCCAGATACCAGTAACAATTATAGACCTCATCCCCATGACCTGATGGAATGGTTTGAGGCTCTTTATGTTCCTGGAGCAAGCAGGTGCCTTTGGGCTCTACTTGCATGAGACAGGTCATATGGAGATATTACTGGTGCCTGCTCGAGCAAATCGACGATGAACAGGAAGACAGTGATGACATAACTGATATATAGATATTATGAAATGATCACAGTCAACATCCATTACTACATCAGTAGTTACTGAAGAGCTAGTACAGTAGATAAGGCCTTACATGCACACGGCTAGGTGATCCTTGGCACCTGCATGGTCCTCGGAGTCCAACCAGGAGTGATCCCTGAGTTGTGCAACTTAATACATGTAATTTTTATGTAATGTGGTATTATAAAATATATAACCATGTTATATATTACATCTTCAGGACATATAACTGGAAATTCATTTTTTCTTCTATTACTTTCACCCATTTCTCTAGCTTCCACCACCCCATCTCTGGGAGCAGTCTTTTGCTTGTATCTGATATAAATATTTTTTAAGATTCCACATATAAGATCACCTAGTATTCTGATGTTCTTTGACTGACTTCGCTTAACAGAATGCTCTCAAGGTCCATCATGCACTTTCAAATAGCAAAATTTCCTTCTTTATATGGTTGATATGCAACAATTTTTATTTATCCATCAGTGGATACATAGGTTGCTGCAATGTCTTATCTATTTCGAATAATGTTGCAATAAAATGAAGATGCATATTTTTGAGTTTTGTTTCCTTTAAAGATCCCAGAGTATATTGAATCCTATCCCACTTAAATTTTTTTGAGGAACCTCTGTATTGTTTTTCCATAGAAGGTTCACTAATGTACACTTCCCACCAATTGTGAATTACCTTTTCTACTCATCCTCACCAACATTTCTTGGTTTTCTTTTTCACTGCTCTGGGAAGGATTATATGGTGCCAGGGATTTGAACCTGGGGCTCCCTCATGCAAAGCGTGCTCTCTAGCCCAGTGAGCTATCTCCCTCCCTGTATGCTAAATAAATGCACACTTACATACTTTTTTTTGTTGTTATTGGTGCTGGGGATCAAACCCAGAGCCTCACACATGCAAGATGAGTGCTCTGCTACAGATCATCACCAGCCCACCTATTTTTTGTAATCTCTTGTAATAGATATTAAGGTGATAAAAATATCCCCTAATTGTAGTTCTCAGGTCAGTGATACTAAGTATCTTTTCATCTACCTCTTCAGCTCTCTGTTGTGTGTGTGGGGGAAAGAGTGGAGGTGAGATTCTGCTTGTGTTCAGGGATCACTTCCTGGTGGTGGTGGGGGACCATAGATAAAAATTCCCTGGTAGTGCTGGGAACTAACCTGGGTTTGGCCATATGCATGGCAAGTGCCTTAATTCCTAAATTCATATACTACTACAGTACTTAAAGTTTTCAATTTTAAGAATACATTTACTCTACAGACCCTCTGCCAAAGGAGCATTTGATTTAAAACTTTAAGAAAACATTTTTATTCAGGTTTTTCTCAAAGTCTGTTGAAGAATTCAAGAAGTGTGGGTACATCTGAATATGTCCTGCAAAAAGCTAGAATATACCGAGTACACATTTATGTGGAAAACCAAGACATTTTCTCCAAACTCTAGATTTTTTTTTTATTTAACTGCTTAGGTTAAATGTTTCGAATTTACTAATACTGAAAGGTTCTAGCCCTGGCCCGCCACCCCAGCAGAGCCTTGCAACAAGCCAGACAACCCCCACTCCATGAGGGCCTCCATTTTCCACATTTGGACTTCTCTCTCATCAGAACTCCACCCAGCAGACCAGCCTATCACAGCCTCATCGAGTTCCCACCCTGCAGCAGTCTTTCTTAAATCCGGCTCAGGTATGCCGGTCCAGAGACTCACAGACATGGGGTAGAGCTGCTACTGGCTCTCCCTGTGACCAGCCGCTCACGAGGCGCCCGGGAGGGATGGTGGGTTCTAGCCCTGGCCCACCACCCCCAGCAGAGCCGCTTCAACAAGCCAGACGACTCCCCACTCCATGAGGGCCTCCATTTTCCACATTTGGACTTCTCTCTCATCAGAACTCCACCCAGCAGACCAGCCTATCACAGCCCGGCTCATCGAGTTCCACCCTGCAGCAGTCTTTCTTAAATCCGGCTCAGGTATGCTGGTCCAGAGACTCCGCAGACATGGGGCAGAGCTGCTACTGGCTCTCCCTGTGACCAGCCACTCACGAGGCGCCGGGAGGGATGGTGGGTTCTAGCCCTGGCCCATCACCCCAGCAGAGCCTCGCAACAAGCCAGACGACCCCCCCGCTCCATGAGGGCCTCCATTTTCCACATTTGGACTTCTCTCTTGTCAGAACTCCACCCAGCAGACCAGCCTATCAGCGCCCAGCTCCCGGGGCGGCGCGTTCATCAATAAATGCTGGACTTAGAGATGCCTACAAGAGTATGCTACCTGCACGGCAGAGCCTAGCAAGCTACCCTTGTTGTATTTGATATGCCAAATACCAGTAACAATTATAGACCTCATTCCGGAATGGATTGAGGCTCTTTATGTTCCTGGAGCAAGCAGATGCCCTTGGGCTCTACTAGCATGAGACAGGACATATGGAGATGTTACTGGGGCCCGCTCGAGCAAATCGATGATGAACGGGAAGACAGTGATACAGTGATTTACTAAGCATTTATGTTTAGTGCACTTGTGTTTTCTTATATTCCTTATTGTGAATAATCTTATACCTTTAAGAGCACAGTTTATATTGTTCTAGATGATATTGGGTAAATCTTTTAGATATTTAAGCAACAAGAAAATCTTTCCAGTTACCGTTACCATTCCAGTTATCTGAGAACCTTTTCTGTTCCCAACAGTTTTTGAAAGTATTCCAAAGACATACTGGCTGGTCATTAGACTATTTACCAGATTTAAATATATATTATTTAATTTACCACAATTTTTGTGAAAGTTCTGTATCTGTTTTGCATTATATACTACTAGTTTCTACCATTAAGGCTCTGCCACCCCAGCAGAGCCTTGCAACAAGCCAGACGACCCCCCCACTCCATGAGGGCCTCCATTTTCCACATCTGGACTTCCCTCTCAGAACTCCACACCCAGCAGACCAGCCTATCACAGCCTGGCTTGTGCCGCCGCTATGCGCAGCACGGTTCATCAATAAATGCTGGACTTAGAGATGACTACAAGAGTATGCTACCTGCATGGCAGAGCCTGGCAAGCTACCCGTGTTGTATTTGATATATATGCCAAATACCAGTAACAATTATAGACTTCATTCCGGAATGGATTGAGGCTCTTTATGTTCCTGGAGCAAGCAGATGCCCTTGAGCTCTACTAGCATGAGACAGGACATATGGAGCCTGTTACTGGGGCCCGCTCGAGCAAATCGATGACAGGAAGACAGTGATACAGTGATACAGTTTCTACCATGACAATAGAAAATTAGCATAGTGATTCTAAGGAGACTAGTTTTCCAAAGGTATTAGAGATTTTATTTGGTGGGGTTTTAAAAACTTTTCTTCTAATTGACCTAGAGAAATGGGAACATGGGTTAGGGCCCAGGCCTTCCATTCGGCCAATCCTGGTTCAATTCCTGGCACCACTATCACCTGGTCAGCACCAGCCATGGCCTTGGAGAGCTCTGAGTACTGAGCCACAGGCCTAGTTGGATGAGTTCCTAGGAGGGGCCCCTAAGCCTCCTGAGCGCACCTTTTAGGAAAATCACCAATGCCCCTCTCCCAATGATTTTCTCTTCGCATGTTTAATTATTCCTCTTTGTCCTCATCTCCCTCTCAGTAGGCATGTGTTAATTAAACTGCAATCTAGAGTTAGCTTTATGGTGGAATATTGTTAAAAATTAAGTGAACTATGGGTAATGGAATGATCACAGGAAGTCTCTGGTCAGGTTTTCTTGTCACTACCAGCCTCTGATAACAAAATCGTATTGAGGAGTCATGTTGGATCATTACATTATAGATCATGTAGTCAGCTAACAACCACAGTGGGACCTGTTATAAACTGACTAGCTCAAGGTTAAAAAGATTCTGGTGTACTTTTAAAATAGTTTTATTTGGATGTAACTGGCATGGTAAGAATTGCAAAGTTTATGAGCTGAGAGAAAGTTCATTGGGCCAGGAGTGATCCTTGAGCATAGAGCCAGGAGTAAGCTCTGAGCACTGCTGACTGTGGCAAAACAAAGTGAAAAGTTTAAAGCATTTTTAGTATGTTTTGAGTAAATATCATTATTACTGTAATAGAACTTTAGAGGGTTAGAGAGATAGTTCAGTGTCTTGGAGAAGGTCCAGATTCAATCCTGGGCACATGTTCCCCCAAGCACCACTAGAAGAAAACCCCAAACACCTGGAATAACCTTGAGCGCCACCAGGTGTAGCCAAAAGAAATTTTTTACATAATTTTAGATATTTTCATCATCCAAAAAGCTTTAGCCAATCCCTTCTGATTCTCTTTTCCTTCCCCTCTCCTGACTCCTTAGCAACCTCTGATCTATTTTCTGTTGCTCTACATTGGCTATTTCTTATTTAAATGGGATCATATAATATACCTTTTGTGTCTAGCATTTTTACTTAGGATAATGTCTTTAAGGTACAACTATGTCTTTTTTAGGTTCTGTGTTGCTTTTTAAGGTGAAATAATACACATTTTATTCATTCATCAATTACTGGGCATTTGAATTGTTCTGTGTATTAAGACTCTAATTTCTCCACATCCTTCAACTTTAAAAAATTAATGTAACTTGCTAAATTGTATCGTGAAAGCTATATTCATTTATAAAGGCTAGTGATGTGTATATTTTTAGAAAGGTGTTTCAACCCTTTCTGACAATTATTTGCCTAAATTCAAGCTAAGCAGGATAAACATTCCAAGAGACACTATCTTACACTGTCAAAGCCATCAAAATTGGTATTTGGCATGGGGGGTACATTTGGGGAACCATATGCAGTATCTGGTGTCAAACGGGGTAGGCTATGTACAGGCAAGAACATTGACCTTTATATTGTCTGTGGCCATGAACTGCTTGTTAGAAAGTCAGGATGTTCTGAAAGTCAGTTTTTAGTGTGGGAAGTATAACTCTATGAATATACTAAAATCTGTTGCACTGTATTCTTTAAATCGGGTAGGGAACATCTGGCCCGTGGGCCACATATAGCCTGCTAAATCACGTGGTCTGGCCTTTGTACCTGATGGATCAGACACTTAACGCATCTCATGAGCTGCCTGTAACCCCTCTGCCTGTATTGTGTGGCCTGTGAATGTTATAAACATCCAAATGGCCCTTGGCAAAAAAGTTTCTTCACCCATATTTTAATGTATAAAATGTATATTTAGATATATCTTTTTTTTTTTTTGCCTTTTTGGGTCACACTCGGCAATGCTCAGGGCTACTCCTGGCTCTGCACTCAGGAATTACTCCTGGCGGTGCTCGGGGGACCATATGGGATGCCGGGATCGAACCCAGGCTGGCAGATGCCGGCCGCGTGCAAGGCAAACGCCCTACCCACTGGGCTATCGCTCCGGCCCCTAGATATATCTTTATAAAGTGAAAATATAAATTTATATAATATCCAACCATAAAGAAAAAAAATATTTTTCATTCTTATAGTGACTTTGAATTCAAAGCAGGTAGCTGACTTTATTGGTGCTGGGAAAAACCCATGACCTCATTTTTGCCAAGTGAAATCCACTGGCTACATCCCTGACCCCAGAATGTCTTAACCTTAAAGCAGAGCCTTGAGGCTGTCTTAGACTCTAATCCCTGGCACACTAGATTCTTATTTTTACTAAGTCAAAATAGTAATACTTAAGTTTTGCATTACTTTACCCTTAAGTCTGCATTAACCCAGGTCAGCCGTCGCAAGGCAAATGCCCTCCCAGCTGTACTATCACTCCAGCCCCCTCAAAAACTATCTTTAAAGCAAGCTGCCTAACTAGAAAATCAATGAATTCAATCGATATGCGGAACTCCCTAATTAATGTTAATATTAACTACATTTGTATTTTTTAAGAAAATTATATTATTGTAAAGTCTGATTACTTGACAAGTCATAATATTTGTTCTTTCCCCTACCAGATTCTGGAAAGAATTATGGATCTACCCACTTTACTGAGACATGCGTTCAGGGAAATGTTTTCAGTCGGGGGCCTTTTCTGGATGTTTCGTATCAGGATAATACTTTGTTTAATGGGAGCTTTTTTCTATCTTATATCACCTCTAGATTTTGTACCTGAAGCCTTGTTTGGAATCTTAGGATTTCTAGATGATTTCTTTGTCATCTTTTTGTTGCTAATCTACATCTCTATTATGTATCGAGAAGTGATAACACAGAGACTGAACAGATAAAAAAAATTTACTAAAATATTTGAATATGTAAAACTAAAAACCTGTAGCAACATTTCATGATTATTCTATGAGCCTAAAACTACAGTATGACAGAAACATCACACAGCAAATGCCTAGCAATATATGACTGGAATTTTACATATTGCAGGTTCTAATATTAAGGTTAGAACTGTAATTATTTAAACTGTATTTTGATTCTGTGTTGTTTGTAAAATTTCTTGGGTAAATGTGGGATTAATTTTATTTTCTGAATTTCATGGGGGAGGGTTGAGCCACACTCAGCAGTGCTCAGGTGTTACTTCTGACTATGCACTCAGCAATTATTCCTGGCTGGACTCGGGATGCTCGGAATCTAACCTGGGTTGGTGGCGTGCAAGGCAAGCACCCTACCTGCTGTACTGTCTCTCCAGCCCCCAAAAGAGAGCTTTCATATAATTTTATTTTCCCCAAATTTTCTCACATTAATTGGATGCATACAAAAATATTTAAAAATATACAACGTGTCAATTTTTCCCTGAGCACCTATATATTGCTGTAACACTCATTTAATTATTTTATTGAAATAAAACCTGTACAATATCGAGGTAAAGTATTTTAGTGCAGTTTTGTGCATTTAGAGCAGATCTGCTTTATCATTTTGATCTTATCAGCTTGAACTGAGAGAAACTTGAACGTCATCTGATTTCACCTTCTGGATTACAAAAAAAAATCTGCATCAATGAAACTGACATTTTAAGTTAGCATATATTGAAGTTCTCAGTTAAAAGAGTTAGAGCTTAGTTTTTTTATGAAACTAATAAGTTGGTAAAGGGAAATTGTAGGAACCAGGTAATTTTGCAAACACATTGTAGTTTCATGCATTATCAGAGGACATGGGTCTTAAACGGTTTTGAGCATCAAAACTACTGGGAAGGTATTAGGAACACATTTAATTGTGACGAGAGAAATGACTGGTGAGCTGTTACAAGTGGGCAAATATGGTTGGTTTCTCACGTTGTCACACTTTGTTGACATTGTCCCTAAAAGGCAGCATATAGCCAAGTTTACTCAGGTCTGCAGACAGCAAATGTTGCCCATGGTGATTCAGTAGTACCGTTAAGTCGGTTTTTAGATGGCTAGAGCATAGGTGTATAAATTCCTCTTTTGTGGTTTTCTGTTTGAAAAGAATCAAAAGGGTCAGTATTACAAAACCCAAATTCTCTATGCTGGTGTTGCTCATTAGTGGACTAGGCAGCAAGGTTGTCAGTGCCCAGGTGTCTGTTAGCTCTGTCACCTGCAACCACTAATGGTCCTGCTGTCCATTTGTGTATTCGTGAGTCTCACTGGTATGGTTGGGGAGGGGAAAACCCTGCCATATTCTCAGAGGTTTATCAGATTAACTGTCAAATACTGAGATGATAAATATCAATAACCATGTTTTCTAAACTGGCCGAGGATAAAGCTGATGTTGTAGGGGGAAAACAATAATGCTGAATTATGACACATTATAATAAATGCAGTTTTTTATTTTAAAAAAAAAATTAAGACAATATTGTGAAAAAGGCAGGGTGTCATAAATGACATTCCTATGTTTAAAAAAGGTTTTTTTGCCTGTGGGAGGCCGGAGAGATAGTACAAGTAGGGCGCTTGCCTTCTACCTTATCCCCTGAGCCAGTTAGGCCTGACCTCTGAGAAAGAGCCAAGAGTAAGCCTCGAGTGCTGCAGGGTGTAGCCCTCTGTCCCCCTGCAAAAAAAGTTGGTTGTTTTTTTTTTTACCCAAAACCACTCAAAATAGGCAACTAAAGTGTTTGCTATTAAATTTACTTGGATTTTTTAAAAGTGGATTCAGTTAGGCTGAAGACTGTTATGACGAGATAAATTAAATCTTTGGTAGTTTTTATAACATGAGAATGAACCCCTGGGAGAGGCTGAGAAAGATAATATCAAGCTTTCATAATTCTTAAGTATATACTTCCTAATCAAATGTCTAATGGGATAGCATGCTTTATAGAAAATCACGTTAGCTGCAGTCACCAACTTAAACTCTAATGGAGGGCTGAAGAGTTTGTTACACAGTGGAAACACATTTACTATCAACTACAAATGTTGTATGAGGCAACAATAATGTCACTTCTAGAAAGGATATAATTTTCTGTGCATGTGTTCTGCTTCAAGTGTTGCATTTCTAGTTATAATTCTATTGTAATATCAAATTCCTTCTCGCTTCTTGGTAGAAGTGTATTATACCAAATTTTGTAATAAAAACAGGTATGACCTAAATTTTCATTAAAATAAGGGGATATGTTGGCATCTCAGGACTTTAGACTTGTCATATTATCTGATCACTCACAGAAAAAAAAATTTGACAGTATTTAAAGTGAATCAGTATTATAAAATACAATAATACTTTTGATTCAGTTAACCTAAATGATTATATGAATCAGAGCCAATAATATGGGCTTTTGTATACAACAATACTGTACTTTTCCAATGTTTCAACCCAGGAGCAGATAATTTGGAGCTCTGTGGAGAACAGCGAGAAAACGGCTGTTCTAAAATGTCTGCTACTGCAATTAGTGTGAGAGGAACAAGGGAAAAAAAGGGCTATGTTGATTCCCAAGGCCCTACAGGTACCTGCCTCAGAGTTGTTGCAAAGGATTTACAGATTGTAATTTAAGAGTTTGTTGAGCAATTATTCTTTGAATAAAAGCAACATATCTAAAATTAAAACACATAATATTTTCCTGTTTCTTGGGCAGTCTACTATGACCTCTGAACAATAAGGATGGAATTAGAACTACAGATTAGAGTTGAACATTGATAATGATTTACGCAGAAAAATTCAATACGGATAAAACCATAATGTATTTTTTTTATTGTATCAATTCACTGTACCAGTAAGTATCATTATGAAGAAAGGAAAAAGGATAGTATTTTTTTTTGGGGGTCACACCCGGCAATGCAAGGGGTTTCTCCTGGCTCTGCACTCAGGAATCACTCCTGGCGGTGCTCAAGGGACCATATGGGATGCCGGGATCGAACCCAGGCTGGCATGGACCGGCTGCGTGCAAGGCAAACGCCCTACCGCTGGGCTATCGCTCCGGCTCCAGGATAGTATTTTTTAAAGATCTATTTCACCTCCATGTTCCTAGGTAACTAGGAGAGAGTAAGAGGAAAAGGGGGGAACAAAGATGAGAACTTAGCTGGGGTAAAATCTAACCACATAACCACTGAATTGAGTTTTCATCCTAAATTGACAGAAACATTGAAGACATGCTCTGCAGGAACTGCTAGTCTGTTCATGAGTCTTCATCAGCTTGTGTTCCCAACCTCTTGAGTTACCTTTTTCTAGTTTTGCTTTTTTGGGTAACACCTGGCAATGCTCAGGGGTTCCTCCTGGCGATCTCGGGGGACCATATGGGGATCGAACCTGGGTCGGCCACATGCAAGGCACTCTCCCTGCTTTGCTATCGCTCCAGTCCCTCTTGACAATTATCTTACATTTCCTTTCTCTTGGGACTTTCCCTCCCCCCCATAGTCACTCCCTACCTCTTCTCTTCTAGTCCTGTATACTTTACTTAGGGGCTGTAGCTCTCCTTTCTTTAAAGGCCATCTGCATTTTAGTGAGACCACTATCCTATTAAAATGCTCAATTTAATGTGAAAGCTGGTACCCAAAAAACACTACAGGAGTTAAGGCACTTGCATTGCATGCATCCAACTCTTGGTTCAACCCCTGCACATAATGATCCCCGAAGGACAGCCAAGGGTCACTCCTGACCACAGAGCCAGGAATAGCCCAAGCACTGCCAGTTGCAGCTCAGTCAGCCCAAGCATCCAGTATTCTTTGCCCTCCACACCCCCCGCCCCACTAGGAATGATTCCTGAGTGCAGTGCCAAGAGTAAACCCTGAGCATGCTCCGCCTAGTACGGCCCTCCCCAAAGACAAAAATTGTTTGGGGGCATTTCCTAAGACTATTGGTGGTGCTCAGTGCAGGGATGGAACCTCAGATGCAGCACAGCCATTGAGCTCTCTGAAGCCCTTAAAATACTTTGAGGCACTTGATTTCTGGACCCAATAAATTCAACCATCAGGGCTGGAGCGATAGCACAGAGGGTAGGGCATTTGCCTTGCCTGCGGCCCACCAGGATTTGATCCTCGGCATCCCATATGGTCCCCCGAGCACTTCCAGGAGTAATTTCCTGAGTGCAGAGCCAGGAGTAACCCCTGAGCATTACTGGGTGTGACCCAAAACACATTAAAATAAAATAAACTTGTGCTTTCTTCGCCGCACATATACTAAAATAAAATAAACTCAACCATCATTTTCCAGTTACAGAAGGCACACATGAAAACTGGGCGGCAAGGCTAAGTGAGAAACAGTTCTCTACAGCTCAGCAGGTCTCAGTTGCAACAAGACAAGTATGCATACATGCCAGTAGGGGCCATAACCTTGTTAGAATCAAGTCTAGGTTTTCACTGTGGACAAGAAAAGCGCTGTTGAGAACAAGCCATGTCTTTGGGAAGTCAGGGGAGAGCCTTTCAGACTAGGGGCCGCACAGAGCCCATCCTGAGTTCAGACCCAGCAGAGAGTGAACAAACATGGTTACCCCCAGAGCTGTGTGTGGCTCCAGTGGCGGAAAGGCTGCGTGCATCATCTCTGTGGGGGCTGGAAAGAAGACTGGAGAGATGGGGTGGTGAGGGCAGAGACACAAAGTGGTAGACTTAGGAAAGTTATGGATGTCGTCTATAAAACCTGGTCATGCTCCTTACTTTCCATATAAACAGCTGGAACAGGTAATTAATTCACAAAGCAAAACAAAGTTTTTACAAGCACAAGATGTCTGACATGAAGCAGCAGTGTTAAGTGAAAGGAAGAGCTGGAACCAACGGGTAACAAAAAGGGGAGGCGGGAAAAGGGGCGTCAAAGCCTTCAGGTTGTTCTACAGATCCCGAAGGGGCACTCCAACAAAAAGGCAGCAATGTCTCTCCCATGTGAAAATCCTAAGGCAGGTGCCGCAGCACTCGGAGAGCAGATTAGGGTGTTTGCCTCGCACACAGTTGACCTGTGTTCCATCCCCTAGCACTGTACGGCCCAATGGTGGGATATTGTGAAAAGGCTCAATGAACTGCAGGCCACCCCAAGAATTTTTTACCGGCTAGACTCGCCTTCCGATGTGAAGGAAAAATGCACAACTTCATGGATAAACAACAACTCAGGAACTTCATAGACTCAAAACCAACTCTAAAATAAGGACTGAACGGTCTACTGTAAAATAAGACAGAACCCAAAACCACAAGTTTAAACAGAGAGATAGCAAAAAATCCGATGACAATAATCTTTCTCAACGTCAACGGTGTAAATGTACCAATTAAGAGGCACACAGTGGCAAAATGGATTAAAAAGCTGACTCCAACATTCTGCTGCCTACAAGAAACACATCTGAATAATCAGAGCAAACACAGACTCAAAGTCAAAGTCTGGAAGACCATTCTCCACGAAAACAACTCCTCCCAAATGGCCGATGTGGCCATACTAGTATCTGGCAATATAGACTACAGTCTGAAAAAAGGCTAGAAGAGACAATGAAGGCCATTTCTTAATAATTAAGGGGTATCTATATCAGGAAGAAATCACACTACTAAACAAAAAATGCACCCAACGAGGGGCCAGCAAAATACTTAAAACAACTGCTAATAGACCTCAAAGAAGACATAAACAGTAGCACAATAACATTTGGAGATTCAACACTGCTTTATCACTATGGATAGATTGACAAGACTGAAACTCACCAGGGAAATACTGGCTCTGAAGGGAGAAATGGAAGAAAGGGAGCTGGTTGATATATACAGGTCTTTTCATCCCAAAAAAAGCTGAACACACATTTTTCTCTACTGCACACATAACATTCTCTAAGATAGACACAGCTAAGCCACAAAGCATACCTCAATAAAATAAAAAGAATTTGTGTCAACTATCTTTTCAGACCATGATGCACTGAAAATAGAAGTTAAGCATACACAGAAGCAGGGAGTCCAACAAACACCTGGAAACTGAACAGCTCACTGCTGAACAACCAGTGGGTCATAGAAGAAATCAAACAGGAAATCTAAAGATTCCTGGAAACATGAAAATGAAGACACCAACTATAAGAACTTGTGGGACACAGCAAAAGCAGTGTTAAAAGGAAAGTTCATAGCTCTGCAAGCATTCATCAGGAAAAAAAAAGGGCCCACATAAAAAACCTGACTTCACAACTAAAAACATTAGAAAAGACCAACAAAAGGAGTCCAGCCCAGGCAGAAAGAAGGAAAAATAAAACTTAGGAAATCAAACATTTCCAGTAACAGAAATGTTTGATTTCCTAAGTTTTATTTTTTCCTTCTATCTGCTTTGTCTTTTTCTGTTACTGAAAATGTTTGATTTCCTAAGCTTTATTTTTTCCTTCTATCTGCCTGGGTTGGACCCTTTTGTTGGTCTTTTTCTGTTACTGAAAATGTTTGATTTCCTAAGCTTTATTTTTTCCTTCTTTCTGCCTGGGTTGGACTCCTTTCGTTGGTCTTTTTCTAATGTTTTAGTTGTGAAGTCAGGTTTTTTATGTGGGCCCTTTCTTTTTCCTGATGAATGCTTGCAGAGCTATGAACTTTCCTTTTAACACTGCTTTTGCAGTGTTAAAATACTGGAAGATGCAGCAGAAGCCGGGAAAAGCATTCGCACTGCCTGCTTGTCCTCCGCCAACTATAAGACCAAGATGACTGCCCTCCGACGCCCTAATGGATCTATCACATCTTCCAGAAAGGCAATGGAGAAGATTATCCAGGACTTCTACTCATATCTCTTTGATAGCCACATCCACCTGCCCACATACCAAATTCCACAGGATGGATATGTCATTCCCAACGTTTTCCCTTCTGAAATCCGACATGCCATCTCGTTGGTAAAGAAGGGAACAGCACCAGGCCCAGACAAAGTCAGACCCGAATACCTGAAGAATCTGCCGTCAGTACTCATCAATACACTAGCTCGGCTTTTCACACGCTACCTGTCCGAATGCAAGGTGCCCTCCCAATGGAAAACCAGCAGGACAGTTCTACTGTTCAAGAAGGGAGACATTCACGACATTGGCAACTATCGCCTCATCTGCCTGTTGTCTGTCATCTACAAGCTGTTTACACGAGTCATCCTGAACAGGATTGGCAGAACACTAGATGAAGGACAACCATGCGAGCAAGCAGGCTTCGGAAAGGATTCAGCACAATCGACCATATCCACACAGTAACCAAGCTCATTGAGGTTTGTAGGGAGTACAAGATGCCACTCTGTCTCACGCTCATTGATTTACAGAAAGCCTTTGATTCTGTGGAGACTGAAGCAGTCATCGAAGCCCTAGCCAAACAGGGTGTTCAAACCCAATACATCAAGATCCTTCGTGAGCTGTATTACGGATTCACCACCAGGATCTCACCATTCTACAAAGAAGTGACCATTAATGTGAAAAGAGGGGTTCGACAGGGTGATACCATTTCACCAATACTCTTCAGCACCACCCTTGAGAACATCATGCAGCAATTAGAATGGGAAGGAATGGGAGTGAAGATAGATGGTCGGCAACTTACACCACCCTCGCTTCGCTGATGACATTGTTCTAATAACACCAAACATTAGCCAAGCGGCACAGATGCTGGCTGACTTCGAGAATGTGGAAAGATAGGTCTACAGCTGAATCTAAAAAAAAACCATGTTTATGAAGAATGAACTAGTTCCAGAGGCCCCATTCACTCTCAATGGAACAAACATCTCTGAATGCAGCAGGTATGTGTACCTAGGTTGAGAAATCAACATGATGAGCGACCTAAAACCTGAGCTCTACGCAGGAGGAAGAGAGCGGCATGGAATGCCTTCAAAGGCATCGAAGAAATAGCTAAAAAGGACAACCTCTGGCTCCGGGCACATCTCTTTGACTCCACCATTCTCCCTGCATTAACATATGCCTCAGAGACCTGGGCCCCTACGAAAGCAGGATGAGAATGCTATTCGGATCTCCCAGAGAGGCATCGAAAGAGCTATGCTTGGGATATTACGCCTCACTCAAGTGAGAGAAAGAATCTGGAGTTCTGACCTCTGTCGCTATTCCAGATGCAGGAACACTGTCTCGTTTGCCAAGGCATCGAAAATCAGATGGGCTGGACATGTAATGCGATTTGGAGACAACCACTGGACTAGAGCCATTACCGACTGGATCCCACGGGATGTCAAAAGATCACGTGGCCCCCCACCTACAAGATGGTCAGACTTCCTTGTCAAGACCCTGAAGGAACGGTTTGAGGCTCTTCATATTCCTGAATCAACCAGACACCATTGGGTTACATTGGCACGTGATAGGGTCCAATGGAAATGTTACTGGCGCCTGCTCGAGCAAATCGATGAATAAAGGGATTCAAGTGATCTACTGAAGGAAATCAATGAGCTGGAAACCCAATAAACAATCCAGAAGATTAATGAAACCAAGAGCTAGTTCTTTGAAAAAAATAAACAAGATCGATAAACCACTACAAGACTTGTAAGGACAGGGAAAGAGAGAACCCAAATAAACAAAATCAGAAATGAAAATGGTGACATCGCAACAGAAACCACAGAAATCCAAAAATATCATCAGCGATTACTTTGAGAGTCTGTATGCCATGAAACAAGAGAACCTAGAAGAAATGGATAAATTCCTGAAGTCCTATACCTCCCACGGTTGAAACAAGACCTGCAGTACCTGAATAAGCCTATCACCATCGAGGAAATTGAAACAGTAATTAAAAGTCTGCCCAAACACAAAAGCCCAAGTCCACATGGATTTACTAGTGAATTCTACCAAACTTTAAGGAGGACCTACTGCCAATCCTTTTCAAGCTCTTCCAGGAAATAGAAGGAACAAAAAACACTCCCCAAACAGCTTCTACGAGGCACATATCACCCTGATACCCAAAGCAGGAAGAGACAACACAAAGAAAACTACAGACCAATCTCCCTGATGAACACAGATGCTAAGATCTTCAACAAAATACTAACAAACAGAATCCAAAGACTCATAAAAAAGATTATACATCATGACCAAGTATAATTCATCCCAGGAATCCAAGGATGGTTCAACATTTGCAAGTCAATCAACATAATACATCATATCAATAAGAGAAAAAAAAAAAACCATATGATCGTATAAGTAGACGCAGAAAGCATTTGACAAGTTCCAATACCCGTTCATGATTAAAACCCTCCAGAAAATGGGAATTGAAGGAATCTTCCTCAATAGAGTCAAAGACATCTAAAAGCCCACAGCGAGTATCATTCTCACTGGGGAAAAATCAGGGACAAGACAAGGTTGCCCACTCTCACCTCTTTTATTCAATATAGTACTGGAAGTACTTGCCATAGTAATTAGAGAAGAAAAGGATATTAAGGGCATCCAGATAGGCAAGGAAGAAGTCAAGCTATCATTATTCGCAGATGACATTATACTTAGAGAACCCTACACTCTACCAAAAACTCCTAGAAACAATAGATAATTTATAGTAGAGTGGCAGGGTACAAAATCAATACCCAAAAGTCAGTGCTTTCCTATATACAAATAACAAAAGAGAAGAAAAGGGATATTAAAACAATTTCATTCACAATTGTGCCACAGAAAATCAAAACCTAGGAATCAGCTTAACCAAGTGTGTAAAGGACCTGTACAAAGAAAACTGCAAGACACTGTTTCAAGAAATAAAGGAAGAGGCGAGGAGGAAATGGAAACACATTCTTTGCTCATGGATGGGGAGAATCAACATTGCCAAAATGGTAATACTCCCCAGAGCTTTGTACAAATTCAATGAGGGTCCCTATAAGGATACCCATGGCATTCTTCAAAGAAATTGACCAAACACTCCTGAAATTTGTATGGAATAATAAACCCCCACGGATAGCAAAAGCAATCCTTGGGAAAAAGAAGATGGGAAGTATCACCTTTCCCAACTTCAAACTCTACTACAAAGCAGTAGTAATTAAAACAGCATGGTATTGGAATAAAAACAGACCTGTGGACCTATGGAATAGAGTTGAGTATCCTGACACCCATCCTCAAACACATGATTATTTATTCTTTGATAAAGGAGCAAAGAGTCTGAAATGGAGCAAGGAAAGCCTCTTCAACAAGTGGTGCTAGGAAAACTGGGCAACTACTTGTAAATAAAAAAATTTGGACTCTGTCTAACACCATACACAAAAAATCAGATCAAAATGGATTAAAGATCTCAACATCAGACCTGAATTTATAAAGTACGTCCGAAGAAATATAGGAAAAACCCTCCATGACATTGAAGCTAAAGGCAACTTCAAAGGTGAAACACCACTAATGAAGCAACTAGAAGCAAAGATAAACATATGGGACTACATGAAACTCAAAAGCTCCTGCACCTCAAAAGAAACAGTGACCAAGATACAAAGAGAGTCCACAGAATGGGAAAGAATATTCACCCAATAGACTCTCACAGACATGAGGCAGAGGTGCTACTTGCTCTCCCTGTGCCCAGCTGCTCAAGAGGCTCCCAGGAGGGATGGGGGGTTCTAGCCCTGGCCCGCCACCCCAGCAGAGCCTTGCAACAAGCCAGACAACCCCCACTCCATGAGCGCCTCCATTTTCCACATCCAGACTTCTTTCTCGTCAGAACTCCACCCAGCAGACCAGCCTATCATAGCCCGGCTCATCGGAGATCCACCCTGAAGCAGTCTTTTTTAAATCCGGCTCAGGTATGCCAGTCCAGAGACTCACAGACATGGGGCAGAGC